>PVLC010001391.1:0-89485 GCA_004027655.1 Graphiurus murinus
GCGGTACTGGGAATTGAACTCAGGGGCATTCTACCTCCGAGCTATACCCCCAGCCCTATTTTTTATTCTTTATTTTGAAACCGAGTCTCACTAAGTTGCGGAGTGCCTCACTAGGTAGCTGAGGCTGGCCGCGAACCCGGATCCTCCGGTCTCAGCCTCCCAAATGCTGGGATTACAAGCATGCGCCACCACGCCCGGCTCCCCAGTTGCTTTTTAAAAGAAATCATTTCCCTTGTAAGGTGTGTGGAAAACCAGGGAACTTGCCGTGCAGCCTCTCGCCGTGCGGGGGCGCTCTCTGCGCGGGCCCCGAGGGGCACTGGCGGTGTGGTGGTCCCAGCTGCCGCGGCTCTCTGACCCTCTCCAGCAACGCCCTCCAAAAAGCCCAGGACACAGAATCCCTGATTCAAAATGTGGACAACCAGGCCCAAGGATTAAAGAATCAGGTAAATAATGTCTTCTCTTGCTCGATTTGTAAAGTTGTAGCCATAAAAAAGCAAACTTTTATTTTTATGGGTTATTTTATTTTATTTTATTGGTACTGGGGCTTGAACCCAGGAGCGTTCTACTTCTGAGTTACATTCCCAGCCCTATTTTATTTTGAAACACAGTCTTGCTAAGTTGCTGTGGGCCTCGCTAAATTGGTGAGGCTGTCCTTGAAATTTTTTAAAGTGCCATTTAAGTTCCAGATAAGAGATGATAGATTCTATATATTAAGTGTTCTAGTAACTGAAAACTAGGTGTTCTGATGATTCAAGGATAGATATAGATATAAATGTAGATTTTGAAATAGATGTGAATATTGAGTGTGTGTGTGTGTGTGTGTGTGTGTGTGTGTGTGTGTGTGTTTGAAGAGGGAAAAAGAAAAGAGAACTCAAGGAGTATTATCATAGGTCATAGATTTGTGTAGACTTGTTTTTTTCTAATAGGAATGTTTTTCTATATAGGAATGTTAAGACTACATAGGAATGTTAACCTTAAAGGTTTGAAAACCATAGACCTTTCAAAGCCAGAATAATCTTTTACAAATTCAAAGGATTACTTGAAATTATACATGAAATTACACTACTAAATATACACATTTTTTTTTTTTTTTTTTTTTTTTTTTTTGCGGTACTGGGGATTGAACTCAGGGGCATTCTAGCTCCGAGCTACACCCCCAGCCCCTTTTTATTCTTTATTTTGAAACAGAGTCTCACTGAGTTGCGGAGTGCCTCACTAGGTAGCTGAGGCTGGCCGCGAACCTGGATCCTCCTGTCTCAGCCTCCCGAATGCTGGGATTACAAGCGTGCGCCACCACGCCCGGCTTAAATATACACATTTTAATGTTGGAATTTACTATTAGAAAATAGTTTAAAAGGAATATACCCTTAGGCTTTGAACTCTTTTCTATGTTGATAAACATGATAAAGTTGTTTCAACATGTAAGTATCTTATCATAGAATCTGTAATAGCTTGAAATTATTGCATTTACTTTTCTGGTAATGCCTATCATATTTAATCACCTGAATTTCATTAGCATTTCTTTTGGGGGATGCTGGAAATCAAACCAGGACCATGCTAGGCAACTGCCCTGTCACTGAGCTGCATCCCTAACCCTTTAGGTTTTTTTCCAAGATGCTTTATATTTTTTGGTTTTGAAAACAAAATTATGATGTGCTCATTTTTTGACAGTACACATAGTCTTTGATGAAGAAGAAAAAGGGTTTAAGGGCTGAATTTTTTTTTTTTAACCAATATACCTTGAATACTGTATGAGTCAGCAACTCCCAAACAAAAAGGAAATGTAAGCAATGACCTGGCTCTCAAAATGAAGAGAAAGATAGGGGACCAACCTTGGGAATAAGGTGAAAATCACAGCCAAGAAATCACACACACACACACACACACACACACACACACACACACACACACACCCCAGTCATCCTGTCCACTTGCTACAGAGTCCAAGTTTTGGAGCAAGTATCTGATGAGCCAAGCTGGAGATCATCCCTACATGTACTAAATGTTGACATTTTTTATTTATACGGTCACATTTTTTTATTGCTACATACTTTTTCACTTTATGTGGTTCTTCATTATTTTCACAAATATGCATTGAGTACATACTATGTGCTAGACATTGATCTAGAAGTTGGAAATACAGCAGCATTCATAGCAATGCAAATGTTGGTCTTACATCCCAGTGGTTACAACATGGTTTTAAGCTCATTGTTTGATGTAATTTTAAACTATTATATTGCTCCTTCTCGAAAATATAGACATTTCACAACCATTGAAATGAGCTCCGGCAGGGCGTGGTGGCGCACGCTTGTAATCCCAGCATTCAGCATTCGGGAGGCTGAGACCTGAGGACCCAGGTTCACTGCCAGCCTCAGCTATCTAGTGAGGCACTCCGCAACTTAGTGAGACCCGGTTTCAAAATAAAGAATAAAAAATAGGGCTGGGGGGTATAGCTCGGAGGTAGAATGCCCCTGAGTTGAATCCCCAATACCGCAAAAAAAAAAAAAGAAATGAGCTCCGATTGCTGCTTGATTTTATTATTACATGAATAATAGCATAAATTATCAGTGTTAAAAGTTAACCCCTGAGCCAGGCGTGGTGGCGCATGCTTGTAATCCCAGCATTTGGGAGGCTGAGACAGGAGGATCTGGGTTTGAGGCCAGCCTCAGCTACCTAGTGAGGCACTCCACAACTTAGTGAGACCCGGTTTCAAAATAAAGAATAAAAAATAGGGCTGGGGTTGTAGCTCGTAGGTAGAATGCCCCTGAGTTCAATCCCCAGTACCACAAAAAAAAAAAAAAAAAAAAAAAAAAAAACAGAAAAAAAGTTAACCCCTAAATTCTGTATTAGCAAAATCTGGTTTAATCAGCACATACACAGAAAGCCAGAAAAGGATGAGAAAGGAATTGCCATTTTGATAAAATGGTGTGTTCTTTCCCTCTTGATTAGAGGGAAGAATACCAGAAGGGATTGTGAGAGGATTCTCAGGACTCAACTGTGACAGGAGATGGAGTGCAGAGATGATTTAAGCGTGAAGTAATTCAGCAGCCTCTTCCTCTCTGAATACGGCATCACTTAATCTACTCTGAGACTTCATCTGTATCACTCAGTACTTTCCTGTCTGGAATATTTATTTCTAGATTTCTCTTTTTACTGCTGTCCTTTTTAAAGTTAAGAGAGTTCTAGAGAATTAAGGATCAACTCTCCAAAAAATTAAGATACACATATTTAACCACATCAATACTTCTTTTTTTTTTTTTAATCACTCCCTAATGGCTGAAATTTAAAACCTGTCCTCGAACCTGCGATCCTCCTGTCTCAACCTCCCAAGTACTGGGATTACAAGCGCAAACTACCATACCTGACTTAGCCACATTTCTGTCACAATTAATTTATTCAATAAAGCTCAGCTTGTTGGCGATATTATCCTATTGCTTTCTGCTTCCTTCTACCTCCCTAATTTCTTGGAATCCCAAGAAAAAATGACTGTTCTCAAATCACACAATTATTAATTCGCACTTCAAGTCGCCAGCCCATCCACATCACTATTCCTTCACCACGTGCACAAAGTGTTCGGAATTTATCTTTGTAGCCCACTCTTGGGTCAGCTCATTTATTAAGAGGACAAATACTTCCTTGTTAACTTTCAAAGAAAATATGTTATTTGAAGCTGAGGAATGTTTAAGAGTAACTATTTTAACTTATATGAAAGGACCTGTTTTTACTGGGCATGGTGGCCCACTCCTGTAACCTCAGTACTTGGGAGGCTGAGACAGGAAAATCGCACATTCCAGACCAGCCTCAGCAACTTAGAGAGACCTTCAGCAACTTAGCGAGACCCTGTTTCAAAATAAAAAATAAATAAATAAAAGGGTTGAGGATGTAGCTCAGAGGTAGAATATCTCTGGGTTCAATCCTGTGTATGAATGAAGGCAAGGGGGGAGGGAGGGAGAGAGGAAAGGAGGGGAGGGAGGGATCTTTCTCAACCTTTTAAGTGTGATAACCATTGTAGGTAGGGAGTCCTGAGTGATTTCTGGGTTGCTCATTGGTATTAGAAAATGCAACAGTCTAATTAAAACAGAACTTGTGTTTTGAATTTATAGGAAAATTCATTAGTGTGAGGTCACTGATGTTTTCAAATTTTGATCACTAACAATGTTCCAGAAGGTAAATTTGTGCTATTAAGAAAGTGTGATAATGAAACATAATCACCTTTTAAGAGAGTCCTTTAAGATGAATCTGTAGTTTATCTAGACTTCTGTTTAGTTTTTAGTGACAGTTTTATCTCGCCCAGCTAAGTAAGTATCACAGAACATGCTTACTTTTGATATATTTTCCTCATTGTGTTTTTTTCTTATTCCAGATTGAAAATATAAGTAAGCTGGCAGAAATCTCCAAAAACAATGCACTGCAGCTAAGTGAGAAACTGGGGAATATGAAAAACCACAGTGAATCTGAGGAGGAAAAAATGAATCTTTTCATCAAAAAAGTGAAAAGCTTTTTGTTAGGTAATTTGAAAAAAATTAGGATGCTTTTTTTCTTTTTTTTTTTTAAAAAAAGTACAAATATCATGACCAATTTCAAATTAATTGGAAATGACATGCGTAAATGAGAACAACTATTCACTCCTTAGTTCTAAATTTGTTAATGAGAATAATCTCAAAATATTAATTCTGTACCAAATGAAAATAATGAATGTCTTATTAATATTAATTTATTAATAAATCCTAGAGCTTAGTGAAAATTCCAAACAAATAAACTTGTTCTTTAAAGTTGCTTTATTTAAAAAAAAAAAAAAAAAAAAACCCACAAAAAAAAATCCCAACACAACAACAACTCTATCATCACATTTCCTAATATCAGGATTTAGTAAATTTTTTTTTCTGACAGAGATGATGAGGTCAAGACATGCCAAATTTTGGTTAGTATATCAAATACTGTAATGATACAGCATCTAAAAATTGATTATAGCCAGGCGTAGTGTTGTGTACCTATAATCCCAGTACTTGGGAGGCCGAGACAGGAGGGTCACAGGTTCAAGGACAGCCTCAGCAACATAGTGAGACTCCCAGAAACCTAGGGAGAAATAAAAAGTTAAAAGGGGCTGGGGGCGTAGCTCAGAGGTAGAATGCCCCTACCCCTGGGTTCAATTCCCATTGCCAAAAAGTAAAAAATAAAAATTTATTATTAACTTATTGACTATTTTCCAAGCTATTTGATGGTTCTCTATGACTTACCAAAAGAAACTATTTCATTCAATATTCACTGTGCTGTGTTTCGGGAGAGTTTGTTCTAAACTCCAGAGAACTATCGAGGTAAATGAAATGCTGCCACAGGAAGCTGATTGGAAGCCTCATGCTCAGCAAATAAGGCAGTTTGGGTACACCATGTGGAATTAATCTTCAGCTTTCCTTTCCATAACCATTTCCAAATTTAGTAATTTAACACTCTCCACGTGAATTAATTAACAATTGGAGTGTCTATTAGAATCTGCATTTGCTCCATTAATCTGTTTAATAGTTTTAAGTGATCTCCTTGGCCAAGTATGTTTTTCTATCTTAATGTTCTTAGAGATTGTATTAGCACCTTTTTATTCTGATTTTAAAGAAATTCAGGCACCAAGATGAAAACAATCCAAATTGTCTTAACTAGTTGCAGGAAAATGATATAAAATGGTGACTGGAGGGCAGGGTCTACATAACCTACTTCCCACCTGATTCACTCATCACAGAGCCTGTGTTCTTATGGCTACCAAACAAATTTCTAATAAAAAGTTCACTTTAAACTAGGGAATTAAAAAATATAAGTGTCCAAATTATTATAACTGAAGGTATAGAGAGCTTTGCATAAAGAAAAATCCTTTTCTATGCAAGAAATTCCCTTCCGCTCAGGGTCCTAAGACCCCTGGTGACCAGGAAACTTCCCCATTCTGCCATGTCCTTTGCCAACACGTTGCATCTCCTCTTTCCCAAAGTCATCATTACATGGGATGGACACATCCTACTGAGTTTCTTCTTCGAAATCCAAATGCCTTACTAACAAAGCCAAGTGTCACTTCTTTTCTTTTTTTTTTGGTACTGGGGATTGAACTCACGGGCATTCTACCTCCGAGCTATACCCCCAGCCCTATTTTTTATTCTTTATTTTGAAACCGAGTCTCACTAAGTTGCGGAGTGCCTCACTAGGTAGCTGAGGCTGGCCGCGAACCCGGATCCTCCGGTCTCAGCCTCCCGAATGCTGGGATTACAAGCGTGCGCCACCACGCCCAGCAGCTATTCTTTTCTTAAAAAGCTAACTCTCTGGTTCTGTTGAAAACATAGTTTGAATTTATTCACCAAAAACATCTCTTATCACAGTGTTTCAAAAACATTATAGAAATTAAAATATTCCTTTTATATTAATCAAAATAGCTAAAGTAAAAATGACTATGAAAAGAATATTTTGCATACTCAAATGTCATGTCACTCCAATGCCTTCTCTGGCTCCCACTGTCCCCTAAACAAAAGTCAAAGTTTCTTAGCCTCAAATTTAGGACTTATACCATCTGCTCCCCGCCTTTTTCCGACTTCCGACTTCTGCTCTTGCTGTTTAGATACACCACTCGCCTGCTGAGAGCAATCTTGCACCACCCTGAGCTTTGGCTTTGCAGGCCTCTCAGCTGAGGACACCTCCTGCTGCTCCCCACACCTTTGGTTTAACCAGCTCTCCTCCAAGGCCCAGAGCCACTGCCTGTTTGAGGTCTTTCCTGAAGTATTTTCTTCACAGCATTCGGTCTCATATTTACCATTTCTGTTCTGTGATCAATATTTGCATATAATGGCTTCTAGTTCTGCTTTTGACCATAAGCTTCTTGACAATAAGATGCATGTCTAATCCATCTCTAACTCTCTCCGTGGGACTTAGCATTGTGCCCTGCGCATCATGGGTGGTCAGGAGGGATCTGGAGAGTGACAGATGCCTGTTATGCCTCACCTTCCCCGTCCATCTTCCACTTAGTTCTCCCCCCAGCCTGCTCCCCAGTACTGGGGATTGAACCCAGGGGCGTTCTACCTCCAAGCTACCCCCTCAGCCCTTTTTATTTTTCATTTTGAAACAGGGTCTAGCTATGTTGCTGAGGCTATCCTCACACATACAATCCTGTCTCAGCCTCCCAAGTGCTGGGATTACAGGTGTCGCCACCACACCCAGCCCCACTTTGGTTCTCAAAGTGGGCCAGTTTCACTCTTCTGAAAAGCGGGGCATACCTGTATTTAAAATTTTTTTTACGCCGGGCGTGGTGGCGCACACTTGTAATCCCAACATTTGGGAGGCTGAGACCGGAGGATCCGGGTTCGCAGTCAGCCTCAGCTACCTAGTGAGGCCCTCCGCAACTTAGTGAGACCCGGTTTCAAAATAAGGAATAAAAAATATGGCTGGGGGTATAGCTCAGAGGTAGAACGCCCCTGAGTTCAATCCCTAGTGCTGCAAAAAAAAATAAAAATAAAAATAAAAATTGTTTTACAAGGTGTGATGAACAAAAGTTGTGAGCCTTTTTATGATCATGAAGGATCAGAATGGAGTTGTGTTGACTTCATACCCAGTGCTTTTCTCCCCTGCCCCATCCCATTCTGTGTTTAAATTTTAATTACAGGCATCTAAACATTTTAACTGCTTTCAAATCTGCACTCAGAATAAAGAATGCTTGGGAGGACATTTTGCAGACTATACAGTGTTTGGAGTCTTTAGCTTTCCATTTTCCCAATGTGCACTTGTTCAGGAAGTGTTCAGCTCTACATGGCGGCATTTTTCCCAGAGAGAAGGGAAAATATATATGCCATGGGATATATACACTCTAGCCCATGTGTTCTGGGGCACATTTCCTGGTGCAAGTGCACTCTACTTAGAGCTCATTGTGTAAATGTGTTTGCTAAGGGACTGTGATTACTAAAACCCACCTTCTTATTTAAGAGGAAAATGTGCCTCCCAGAGACATCGAGAAGGTCGCAAATCGTGTACTCGGCATCCAGCTACCAACTACATCACAAAATGTAACTCACGTACTTGAAAAAATACAGGAACTTATGCAGCTCTGTGAGGAATACAGAATAGAGGAGAACAGGCTAAATAAAGCCGCAGGTGGAGTGCAAAAGCTTTTGGTGAAGGCCAAAGCCGCTGAGTAAGTATGGTATTAATATTTTCATCTTGCCCTAACAGACCATCTGTTAAAAGGCCATTTAAAAAATGTTTGCTCAGGGAGCTATAAAGCACAAATGAAATTGCCCTCTGAGAGTCCAATGTCCAAAGTGAGGCTCAGCCTGGGGAGCAGGGCGGCTGGGAGGCAGTGTGTAGTGAAGCCTCTAAATGCCTTTCCAGTGGTCTAAGATCTGTTAATACCAATGTGAACCAGTAAATGTCATATACTAATCACATGCCAATATTTTAACAGGTGATCAAAATAGGGCGTGATTTCCCCTTCTTTATCTAGTTTTGATATCTTTTAAGTTTATTATAATAAGCAGTACTTTGAAAATCTAAATTTAAAAAAAAACTACATTAAAAAAATGAAGGTAGAAAATAGAAGAAACAGACACTAGTGCCCCAGGAATGATACAGGAGTAAAATGGTATTTATGATATATAAAGTTAACTAACTCTTGCCGTGTGTGTGTGTGTGTGTGTGTGTGTGTGTGTGTGTGTGTGTGTGTGTGTTTTACTGGGATTTAAACCTAGGGGAATTCTACCTCTGAACTACATCCCCAGCCCTTTTTTGTTATTTTGAAACAGGGTCTCACTAAGTTGCTGATGCTGTCCTTGAACCTAGATCCTCCTATCTCAGCTTCCCAAGTACTAGGATTACAAGCACCATGCCCAGCATTCTTACCTTGTTTTGCTCTGTTGGCAGCATCTGGCATCTTGATATTCTTCCGAGCATGGGATGCTGTGGCTCAGGGTCCTATGATCAGTTGGATGGTAACATGAACATTCAGCACCATTTTGGGATGCTCAGCAGAGCTGAAACCTAAGCCACCCTCACCCTCTGATACAAATGAAGTGTACCAGATGCATCTGCAAGTCCAACTCCTTCCAGTTTTAATACTTAAAACCAGGGAGATTAAGTAACTACAGTATAATCACACCACAATTAAAATGAGATTGATGAAAGATTTTTAATAACATACAGAGATTCTGACAGCATGGTGGTAATGCTGTTAAAAATCAGGCAACAGATTGTACATGGAAGAGGAACTCAACCTTGAAAAGGAAAAAATAATTCTAGGACAAAATGCTCAAATATGCCAGTATTTTTAAAGGTGATAGGGTTACTGGTAAATTGTTCTCTTCTTTGTATGTTTTGGTACTTTCTAAATTTGCTACAATGGATAGGTAGTACATTGAAAATCTAAAGGAACAAAGAATACAGAAAAAATATATCTGTAGAAAATAAAAGAAATGAACCCCAGTGCCCTGAGTATGTTATCAAAGTGAAATGATGGAGGTAGGGAGTTTATGTTGGGTTGAAGGAAGATTCCTGAAGTTTGGAAAGGGAAGAATGACTGCTGGGCGTAGGGACAGTCACATGAACAGGGGATATTTTCCAGTTCAGCTCATTCTGCTCTGGGCACAAGTGCTTCTAATGCTGCTTCTGCAAAGGTCTGTCTGATGTTTCACTCTTTGGTGCCTTGTACCCAAGGTGGTTTTGAGCCCACAGAGCTGAGTATCTGGTGGGTGTTGACCTGAGGTGAGCCTCTTTTTGTAAAACAGTCAGTATCGGTTGGAATGCTTGTGATTTTAACCTCCGGCTGGGCCCCTGAGCTGCTGGAATGTCAGCAAAGCTTAAATAACCCTGAATAAACACAGCCTGAAACACAGGGCCTTTGGTCCTCTTTTGCTCTCTGTGGGGCCTCTTGACTCTCCTGCCTCCACTCCAGAAAGGATTTAGAGAGTACTGCACACATCAGAAATCAGAGCACTAGAATTGACTGAGTAAAGCTCTGTGCAAAGAAAATCGGTATCTGGTACAAACTGTGTCTGCTAGATATGCATGCGCATGTGTGTGTGTGTGGGGGGGGTGCACGTACACATGCACACCTGTGTATTGTTACTGGCATTTAAAATACCTATTTCTCAAAAGGAAGACTTCAGTACTTCACCTTGCTTAAGAGGAATTTAAATTGACTTCATAAATAATTCAGTGAAATTTTTTGGTTGAGTTGAGTGACCTCTCAAGGTGAAGAAAATAAATAATTGCATATTGTATATTTATCTAATCTGATATGTTAATATCTTACCTTAGGAAAGCGGCAGATGCCCTGTTTAACCTTAACAAAACATTGAACAAGCTGCAACAAGCTCAAAGCACTCAAGGACAGGCCAACTCTACCATTACACAGCTGACTACAGAGATAATAAAAATAAAAATGAACATACAGCAGGTATTTCTCTAGCTTTTTCGAAACTAACGTGAAATAAATGATGAGAGTGGAAACCGCATGGTAGTTTTTATGGAGGGCAGTGTCACACTTTTCTTACTTGTCTGGTCGGATTTTTGTGAAGATAAATTAAGATTTGGGTGGGCTTGAGCATTTAATTAATGTTCTACATTAATATTAATAGTATTATTTCATTAATGTCGACAAGATCATGCATTTAACTAATGTTCTACAGAGCCCTCCCAAGCATCGTTTCATTTCACTGTGATCAGTTCTGGGGAATGAGGCAGGTGTAACTGAGGAAACTAAGACTCCTGTCTCAGGTCACACAGCTCATTCATAGTAGATTTGAGTCCAGAGCTCGTCATGGAAAGGAGTAGACTTGCAAAAACTCACAAACCAAAGGAATAAAGAGTTCATTGTTGTTCAAGGTTTTTGTAACTAACTTATATGAACTTCCTTCAGAGCATTCTGAAAAAAAAAAAAAATCTCACTTAAAAGAGCGTGCTCAGGGTGTTGAACACCTGTAATCCAGCTGCTCAGGAGGCTGAGACAGGAAGAACACAAATTCGAAAACCCTGGGCAACTTAGTGAAATACTGTCTCAGAATTTTAAAAAGAAGGAATAAAGTGAAAATGGCTGGGAATGTAGCTCAGTGGTAGAGCACCACTGGGTTTAATCCCCAGTATGGCAATAAATAAGTAAAGAAGCATGTTCCATGCAGAGTTGGGTGGAGCAAGACTGTGGTTTACCCCATGTGATAGTGGACAGGAGGAAGCCCAGAGATTGGAGGACAGAACAGGACCAAGTCTCATTGTATAAGGGCTCTTCCTGCAGGATTCCAGCCTGTGTCATATCCCCTTCCTTACAGGCTTGGGAGTGACTCAATCTTTACTCTTCAGCTGCAGGGGAGGTTGGGGGGGTTGGTTGTTTGGGTTGGTTTAGTTTTTGGCTTTTGTTTCTGGGTACTTGGGATTGAACCCAGAGGTACTCTACCGCCAAGCTACACCTCCAGCCCTATTTTATTTTAAAACAGCATCTTGCCACATTTCTGAGCCCTGAACCTGGAATCCTCCTGTCTCAGCCTCCCAAGTACTAGAATTATAGTCATGAACCACCATGCCCCCACTTCCAGCTGCATTTTATAGATCTACCACCTGCATTTTGGAAAGAAAAGCAGAAAGAAACAAATAGGAAGTAGTGCACCAAGAAATAAAAGGGTTAGATGAGAAAAGGTTGCATACATAGGGTAACAAAAAGAGGCCCCTGGATTTTCCCCTTGTAGGCGCGTCCTCTAGAACAGGAGTTGGTGGCATACAGCCATGGCCAGGCTGTGTGTGGTGGCTTTTGCACTATGACAGCATGCAGTTAAATAGTTACAACAGAGACTGTATAGCCCACTAAGTGTAAGAGATTTATAATCAGTCCCTTATAGAAAAAAATGTGTAGACTCCTGCTCTAGGAAAACTCCCATATGTGCCCAAGGGCATAGGAAGGGATTTCCATATCTAAAAAATACAGTAGACCAACATCCTCTTAGGAGAAAAAGAACAAAAAAATGTTAGATGGAATATGTGAATTTTTCAAATGCATAGCCAAGTTAGTAAAATCTGAGGGACACGGAAACATGAATCCAGAGAGCTAATGGAGCTCCCCTCAGACAGCAGATACAATTGGTCCCTGGTGTGTGTTGCAGCCTTTGGGTTTGACAATTGCCGTGCATAACAGACAGAAACAATGCCTGTGCAAGGAGGGAGCAAGACCCTGCACAGAGCGGTGACTCGGTAGACAAAACCCTCAGTGAAATGTTAATCTCTACGCTTGTAATCCCAGCATTCGGGAGGCTGAGACCGGAGGATCCGGGTTCGCGGCCAGCCTCAGCTACCTAGTGAGGCACTCCGCAACTTAGTGAGACTCGGTTTCAAAATAAAGAATAAAAAAAAAAAAAAGGGCTGGGGGTATAGCTCGGAGGTAGAATGCCCCTGAGTTCAATCCCCAGTACCGCAAAAAAAAAAAAAAAAAAAAAGAAATGTTAATCTCTCTCTCTCTTATACACACACACACACACACACACACACACACACACACACACACACCAGCCAATAAGGCAATTTGCTTCTGGGTAGGGGATTTGTCTCCCCTAAGAACTGCTAACCACAGGCTGGCTGTCATATGAGTTCAGGACTAGAATTCAAACTACCCAAAACCCAAAACCCAAGCTAAGAATATCATTTAAAGGTGTACTATACCTGTGCACTGCCTGTGTTGATGGTACCCCATATGCCTGAGATTGGCCAACAAAAATCCTCTCTGAAGGAATGACCTTAAAATCCAGCCGCCAAGAATTCTCCCCAAACACTTAAAGAGACAAATTGCCTCCAACAAGCGTCAGAAACAATAAACAGAATCCAAATGCAAGGGACTCTGGATATTTACCACTATTAGATACAAAACACAAAATAAGCTGGACACGGTGGTGCACACTTGTAATCCCAGTACTTGGGAGGCTGAGGCAGGAGAATTGCAGGTTTGTGGTTAGTTAGCCTCAGCTACTTAGTGAGGCCTTCTGCAACTTAGTGAGACACTGTTTCAAAAAAAAGAATAAAAAATAGAGCTGGGGGTGTAGCTCAGAAGTAGAATGTCCCTGGGTTCCATCTCCAGTTTAAAAAAAAGCTCATAAAATAAGAATGTTCATTGTGCTTAAGAAAATCTGAGAGAATAAAGTATAATCAATAAACAAAAGATAACCAGTGACTTGAAAAGTAATTAAATAGAACTTCTAGATATGACAAATACAGTCATATTACATAAGAAATATGTATAAAATGTTCATTATTGTTTGTAACGGGGAAATAAGTAGATGCCACCTGTACCTGCCGGAGAATAGAACAATATCTTTTTATATATTCAGATGATGGAATGCTTAAAATTAGTTAAAAAAAAAATGAACTAGAGTTAGATGAATTAACTTGGACGAGCTGGATAAGCATTATTTGGAATTTAAAAATCAAGTTGCAGAAATATACAATATATATTTGCATATTGTGAAAAAATGTTAAATGCCGTAAATTGTTAGGAATGCTGCATAAGATGTGGTATAAAGCTTACAGGAATATGTGGAATGACAAAGATTAGATTCAGGACAAAGGCTGCCTTTGTGGTTCAAGAGAGGAGATAGAGTGGGCGTGATACACCCATTGTCAGAGCTTGACCCCTGAACTGCCTGGTGGACACGTGGATATTTGTCATGTTTTCTTTTAGACCCTTTTGTGTATCTGCAGTGTTTTATTGTAACTTTGTGTGTGTGTGGGGGGGAGATAATGAAGATTGAACCCAGGAGCATCCTACCTCCAAGGTATATCCCCCAGTCCTTTTTATTTTATATTTTGAGACAGGCTCTCTCTAAGTTGCTCAAGCTGGCCTCAAACCTGTGTTCCTCCTGTCTCAGCCTCCTAAGTACTGGGATTACAGGCGTGTACCACCAGCTTTTTTTTTTTAGGGGTTAATATAGCATTTATTTTCTTGTTTGTTTTATAAAGAAACTTGGCCTTTCTGATCTTTAAATCAACAACAGGCTGAAAATCAAGGCAAGGAAATGAAGACGCAACTGGATTTAGCAAAGCAACCCTCAGAGTGGGCGGATGGACTCTCCCTGCTTCAGACCAAGAGGCAAAGGAACCGCGACAAAGCGGGCAGAGTGAAAGAACAGGCCGAGTCTGCCCGTCGCCATGCGGAGAGCGCCAAGAAGGTCATTAGTCTGACCACTGCTACCAAGAGCAGACAAACCCTGCTCTTTTGAAGGATAATCCTTTAATCCCAGATTTCTGTACCATTTCTCAGCATTTCCTGTAGTGCTCATCCAGGCTCACTGGGCTATGCCTGTAGTGATCCTGACACATGAAGCATCTTGTGCAGTAGACGGCTGACCCCGTTGGAGGCAGAAACCCCTCACCCTATTACGCTGGAGAGTTTCCTCCCCCATCGACCCATCCCAATATTCTTAGTGATATCCTCATCAAATATTCCATAAATCAAACTTTTCCAGTTTTATGTTGTCTATATTGTATGTATTTGCCCTTTATTCTAATTCTGCCCTTTACTCTAATTAAATCACTTAGCATATAAAGAAAACAATAGATGAAAGTCACCACCAAAGAAAATAGATCAAGTGACAAACACTAGAGTGAGTTAATTAAACAGATGAGGAAAGTGACCTATTCATTTAGGCTGCTGAAAGAACCTATCAACTCATCTTCTTAGCAGGAACTCTGGTTAGTTGCATCAATACAGCAGCTTAACCAAAGGAAAAATGTTAGTTTTTCTACAATTGGTCCATTCTCTTGCTTTTAATTTATAATGGGTTGAGTAAAATGTCCAGTGACTTGGGAGTTGAGAATATTTCCTGCAGAGCTGGAGCTACAGATCAGTGGTAGAGTTTCTGCTTAGTATGCAAGGCCTTGGGTTCAATCTCCAGCACAGCAAAAAAAAAAAGACTTTCTTTAGCCAGGCATGCCTGTAATCCCAGTTCTTGGGAAGCTGAGACAGGAGGATCGCAGGTTCAAAGCTAGCTTCAGCAATTTAGCAAGACACTCAGAAACTTGATGAGACCTTGTTTCAAAATAAATAATAAAATAGGGCTGGGGGTGTGGCTCAGTAGTAGAATGTCCCTGGGTTCAATCCCTAGTAGGAGAGAGACAGAGAGAGAGAGAGGGGGGGGGGAGAGAGAGAGATTGATTTCATGTAGAAAGGTACCTCCTTCTCACTCATAACCTACTTTCCAGGCTCTCTGCCAGGTTCTGGCCTCTGTTCACCTACTTAATCTTCTAGTTTGCCAACCACACACATACTAATTCCATTCTAATTCCAAGAGAGATTTCCATTCTAATTCCAAGAGAATGTCATACCAACAGTCTACTTCCCTTCCAGCCCTCCTTCCTATCTCATTTCTCTCTTACCTTTTTGCCAACCAAATCATATGTTTTTTTCTAGCTCTAGCTCTTCACCACTCTGTCCTTCATCTTGAATATATAACTATTTAAGCCAACTGAACTAGAGACTTGTCAAGGACAGAATTAGATTATTTGTCTTCTATATCTCCCCCCTTAAAATAGTATAGGACAAATGGTGCTTCATAGATAGTTGACTTAATACACAATAATGATTGATATTTTTATAGCAAAGAAGTTTTTCTGTTTGTTTGTTTTGTGTTTTGTGGTTCTGGAAATTGAACCCAGGGGCATTGTACCTTTGAGCTACACCCCTAGCCCCCTTTTTTATTTTTTTATTTTGAAACAGCCTCACTAAATTGCTGAGGCTATCCTCCAACCTGCAATCCTTCTGTTTCAGCCTTCCAAGTACTAGAATTACAAGCATGGGCCATCACGCCTGGCAGAAGTTTATTTTTAACTAATTGAAGATGAGAATTTCTTCAACTCAAAAATAGCATACATGCAAATAAAATCTCTAGAAATATCAGAGTAACTAGAACATGGGATGATGGCTTCCCCCATATTGCTTTTATGAAGGACATTAAGAGTCATCATATATATGTACGTGTTTTGTAAATAATTTCTGATGATGTGTGTGGGGCTCTCTTACAGGAGTTTGTTGAGCTGAAAAAGCAGTATGCTATTCTTCAACATGGGACAAGCACTATAGGACTGAACAAGGAAACATTAGCAAGAATGAAACAGCTCAAAGAGGCAGCAGAAAGATTGGCTGGAGACACAGAAGACAAGATGAAAAGAATAACAGGTATCTACTCGTTTATACTCTCCAACTTAACAATGACATCATAGCACTCCACCTTCCTGGCAGAATTGATATCAATTTAAATTTATCATTCATGCAATTTAAACACACAGAAATTCACCAAGAAAAGTGAAGTAGGAATTGGTCTTGTGTTTCAGGAGCTATGAAGTAACAAGCCTCTTGCGTAAGGATTTACTTAAAAAGGTGTTAATGAGCATTTGCCTTGCATTAATCAGAATAAACTCAGAGTCCCTTTGGTCTCCTTGAAATGTGCTTTTCATAACTCAGTATTCTCAACTGGAGATGAGATGTCTGAAAATAGTTTTGCTTGTGTAGCCAGAGATGTTACTAAACATCTACAAAGGACAGCTCCCCCAAACAAACAATTATGCTCCCCCAAATGTCAATATTGGCGAGGTTGGGAACCCCTGTCCTAACCTATGCTGCTTATTTTTTTCTCTCATGAAAATAACTCTGGGGTCAGTATGAGCAAGACTCTAGTTAGCTAGGTCATCTATCATAGACCATAGGTAGCAATCCAAAAGGAACCATTTTCTGGACAAGGAGTTTATCAAAATGAAAAGTCTGGTGCACACGAAGTATTGTAGACATGCGATATGTACAATCAGAAAGTGAGTCAGAATCTTCTTTCCCACAACTGGTATTCAGGATATATCTGAGAAGTCATTGTGTCTTCAACTACCTCTAACCAAGAAATGGTTAGTGTATGGTTTTACTCATGGTCTTATTTATTGTCTCCCCAAACTGTAAAACTAATTATATTCTTTTGGAATATGAGTAATGCTCAAAGTATTAAAATAGACAAGACTCATTATTTATAGATGCTTCTTTATTATAAAATGAGACTTTGGCCTTACAAGCACTTGTATCAGCACTATGACATGAACAAAAATTAAAATAAACCATGAGTGTGGGCCAAAATCAGGAAAAATACACACCAAACTGCTAGCATTAATGGGGAATGAAGAGGAAACCACTATTTTTTGCATTTTGTTTTTGTTTTTGTTAGCATAGGATGGAACCTAGGGGCATTCTACTTCTGAGTTACACCCCCAGCCCTATTTTTTTTTAAATTTTTATTATTATTTTGAAACAGTCTCACTAGATTGATGAGTCTCACTAGTTGCTGAGGCTGTCCTCGAACCTGGGCTCCTCCTGTCTTAGCTTCCCAAGTACTGGTATTACAGGTATATGCCACCATGCCTGGCTTTATGTTTTTTACATTTATGTAATATCTTAAAAGCAGTGGGCTTGTGGGTAATTTTATACATATTTGAGCATATTCCTAAAATTTTTAAAAAGGAAATATTAGGAAAGATTCAGAAAATCACATAGGTTTCCTTTTTCACCTTATATTCCACAGTCAATACCACAAAAATCAGTTATTATTATTTTCAGAACTTGGTTCTTACTATAGGAGCAAAACCATAGAAAATATTTCTGCCCTGTGTTTAATGTTTAGCGTCCAAATTATTTCCACTTATCTATATGGGCTGAAATTTGCAGTTCCTGAAACTGGATTGAAAGAGAAGGTGAAGTTAGGGGACTTCTCAGAGAGGTCTAAAATAATGCATTCTACTCCTTTTCTCTCTTCACTTTGGGGCTGTTTTTACCATTTAACAAAACAGAACAGTAAGACATCAATTTTCCCATCTTCCCTATTTTGTTACTCAAGAAGGGGCAGAACATCTATTGGGAAGAGATGCCTACAGGGTTCCAGGGAGTACCTTTGGCTGCATCAAAGTTGAAAGGGTGAGCTGGGCATGGTAGCGCACTTCTATAATCCCAGTCCTTGGGAGGCTGAGATAGGAGGATCACAGGTTCAAGAACAGCCTCAACAATGTAACAAGACCCTCAGCAACCTAGTGAGACCCTATTTCAAAACAAAAAATAAGCTGGACATGGTGGCATGCTAGTAATCTCAGTACTTGGGAGGCTGAGACAGAAGGATCACAGGTTAGTGGCCAGCCTTAGCAACTTAGAGAAACAATTTAAAGAGCAACTTAGTGAGACTTTGTTTTGAAATAAAAAGTAAAATAAGGCTGGGGGTGTAGCTGAGAGGTGGAATACTTCTGGGTTCAATCCCCAGTACCACCAAAAAAAAAAAAAAAAAAAAAAAAAAAAAAGTTGAGAGAGTGGAGCGTGAACTCCAGCCTGTAGCAGGTTCCCTCACAGGACTTTATATCAGTCAGGATCCCAGCAAGAAACAGAAAGCATGCTTGGCCATAGTTCTGAATAATGTATTTCCAAATGGAATTCACACAGCTAGTCACTGTATTACAAACCAGCCCAGAATGTGATGGCTTAAATCCACCACGTCCTTCCAGTGGGTATCTAGGTGGTTCCCTTGCAGGACAGCCCGGGTTCCTCAGGTTGCTGCATTTGGTGGACAAGTCAGGTCAGCCAGGGAGGGACAGAGTGCACCTGAGATGCAGGCGTCCCATCCACAGGGCCATTCCCAGCACAGACGTGCAGGGTCCTGGGGAGGAGGAGGAGTGAGAAGAGCAGATGCTGGTTCCTGAGCTTCTGCCACTGGCTGAGGGTTTGGAGGGACTGGGGAGTCACAGCAGCAAGCATCCATTAGCATCCTGAGGCCTGAAGGGACAAGGGAGGCAGAGTGTGACCAGAGCCCATGAACACGAGGTTAGGAAAGAGGTACCATCCGAGCTGCAGCTGAGAGGGGAAAGAGCGGCAGACCCCTCGCTGACCCGGGAGACTGGGCTCGTCCACCTGCGGCCCATCTGTCAGCTCCTTCCATGGCCAAGTGTGAACAAAGGCCAGCAAGGGGAGCCAGGCAATGTCATCCATGGGGGCTTCCTTTCAGGACACAGAACTGGGTGGAGAGTGGATCTGGTGGGAGACAAGTAGCTAGCTCGATCATATCTTAGAAACACAGCCATTTGTTTTTCTTTTAGTCCAAATATACTTCTGTGGTTGAATCCCCTTTCCAATCTGAAATGATCTGTATTTGGAAGTTTCCAGCAACAAAATGCTCACTACTTTTCACAGCAGCTGTCTAGTTTTGGAATAGCTGTTACTACTAAAAAGTCCTTTGTATTCAGACAAAATCTTTCTTCATCCAGCTTTCACTTGCTGGCTTTCGTTGTATTTCCTCAGGATGACAGAGAACATATTTGCTCTGGTTTTCCAAGTTGGGCGTTCGAATACTTGGAAATAGCTATATCACAAGCTCCAAATCCTCTTTTCTTCGTATGAAACGTCAACAGTTAATTCAACATTTCCTCAGAGGACAGTTTCAAATTTCTTTAGCAATCCTTTCAACACATGCTAGTTTGACAATTACTTCAAATCATCTCAGTTTTCAGCTGACCAAGTAAAGCATGACAGTTGCTATCCTTCTTCTTGACAGTTGCCTCTACTTAAAGTCAGGGGTCTTTTCTTTTCTCTCTCTCTCTCTCTCTCTCTCTCTCTCTCTCTCTCTCTCTCTCTCTTTCTCTCTCTCTCTCTTTCTTTCTTTCTGCAGTACAAGGGATTGAAGCCAGGGGCACTCTGTCTCTGAGTTATACCCCCGGCCCTATTTTATTTTTATTTTGAAACATGGTTTCACTAGGTTGATGAGAGTCTCACTACTTGCTGAGGCTGTCGTTGAACCAGCGATCCTCCTGTCTCAGCCTCTCAAGTACTGGGATTACAGGGATGTGCCACAACGCCCAATTTAGAGTGTCTTTCTAAAAGGCCACTTCACATTACAACTGCCATTCTTTACAACTCTTCTGTCCCCTACTCTATGTTATCCTTATTAAAGTTTACTAGAATTCCCAAATATTTGTTGAATTAAGTATGAATAAATGAATGCATAAATAGGCAGCTGAATGAATCAATCTATAAATCAGTGAATCAATCACCTTTATCAATGGATAAAGGTGAAGCCAAGAGAGGCATCCCTCTGTTTTTATGGTTTGTTTTTGTTGTTGTCATTTGTTTTGTTTTGGGGTTTTGGGGACTGGTACTAGGGATTGAACCCAGGGGCATTATACCTTTGACCTATACTCCCCTCCCATCCCTTTTTATTTTTTTTTACTTTGAAACAGGGTCTTGCTAAGTTGCTGAGGGTCTTGCTAAATTACTGAGGATGGTCTCAATCCTGCAATCCTCTTGTCTCAGCCTCCCAAGTACATGCAACACCACACCAGGCTCACGTTGGGGTAGGGAGCTCAATGTCAACAAAGAAGAAGGATGAAAAAATTAAAATATCAGTCTTTTCTCTGAAAAAAAATAGGAAAACTCTAAGCTGAAGAACACATTTTTAAATGAAGTTAAAATAATAAGAACAAATCTTTAGAAATAAAGCACTTTGCCAAATCAAACTAAGGCTGTTCAATGTCTTTTCATTTCTAATGAATTCTAACCAGCTACAGCCTTATGTTTTTTAATGCCTTTAGATATAAAATTGTCAGATAAAATATCAATTTTCTCTGATATATGTGACAATCTTGAAAAGACTGGTGGGAAACATTGTATTTGTTAAATCAAAACACAAAACTAAATACATCTTTGAAAGACGCATCAACTCTGTGTTTGGTGTAATGTGGATACCTAGGCGAACTCTCCAGTGGACATTCATCACTTCTTTCATTTTCTTCTTTCAGATTTGGAAAAGAAGATCCAAGGTCTGAATCTAAGCAGACAAGCAAAAGCTGCCCAACTGAAACGACTGGAAGACCAAGTTGTCGCCATTAAAAATGAAATTGTTGAGAAAGAAAGTAAATACGCCACCTGCTATAGTTAGAGTGAAAACTTCCATGCACAAACCTGCAGAGCTGCCTGCGCTGACCTTGTAGAATACAGAGGTCAGCCTCTCCTGCCCCGCCTCCTGCTCCCACCCCCTCCACAGCTCTGCTCGGCGTGGCTGGACAGAGGAATGCCACTTCAGTGCCCTTCATAGTAGAAACGTGGACAGAAAGAGACCTTCTCTGGCTTCAGAAGCCGTTCCTCTTCCCTTTTCTCTTTCATAACACAAAAGCAGTTGGTCTGTGTGATGGTTAATCTGGATTATCAGTTTGACTGGATTATGAAACACCTAGGATTATGTGACTTTGGGTGTGCTGATGAGGTGATCAGCTTATGTAAGGGCAGATTGAAGGGGAAGTCCTGCCCTGAATGTGTTTGGATAGTTATGGGACTTGGGTAAAAACAAAGAGAAAGCTGTGTCAGTCATGTGTGGTTCTTCTTGAGGAAAGTGTGTCTGCTCTCAGCTGGGATATCAGTCTTCAGCTCTTCAAACTGGACTATCATCATCGTTTCTCCGGAGAGTTCCTGGCCTTTCCATCTTGGACTGAGACTGCATTATTGGTTGCTCCAATCCTGAGACTCCAGCTCTTGGGACTATTCCACGTGCAAGCGGCCACGTGGGGCGACATTGCTTTGGGCTGTAAGCTGATTTGATAAATCCTCTTATGCCATATACACATCCTGTGAGCTCTGTTACTCTAGCAAACCCTGACTGATACTGTCTGTATGACAAATAAAAAAATCTAAATAAGTTCTCTACTTACTAATAATCATTTCAGTCAAAGGAGCCTACACATTAAATAAAGATCTCTAATGCTAGGAAGGAAGGAATATGAGTGGCATCTACTAGATTGTCCTGTAGGTTCTGTTTATTTGAATTTGCTTTTATTTGTACCTTTTTTTTTTTTTTTTTTTTTTTTTTTTTTTTTTTTTTTTTTTTTTTTTTTTTTTTTTTTTTTTTTTTTTTTTTTTTGCTTGTATGATTTATAGTAGAGCACATTGCTTCTGTTTGTGACTGCTATCCTTTGGAGAAGTTATTGTAGGGAATATGGCCCCACATTTTTATTTTATTTTATTATTTTTTTTTCCTGAGGTACTAGGGGTTGAACTCAGGGGCATTCTACCTCCGAGCTACACCCCCAGCCCTATTTTTTATTCTTTATTTTGAAATCAAGTCTCACTAAGTTGCAGAGTGCCTCACTAGGTAGCTGAGGCTGGCAACGAACCCAGATCCTCCGGGCTCAGCCTCCCCAATGCTGGGATTACAAGCGTGCGCCACCACGCCTGGCTGGCCCCACATTTTTAAATAAGAAATTATGTACATCAACATTGACATGTAAAAGAAAAAGAGCAGCTGGAGCCATTTCTATTCAGGACTGCCTCATAAATATGGGATTTAAAAATCCAACAAAGGGCTTTAAGATTACAGATAAATATAAAATCTATTAAAATATAGGTTATTTTAAAAACTGCAAAGCTGGGCATGGTGGTACATGCTTGTAATCTCAGTACTTGGGAGGCTGAGACAGGAGGATCACAGGTTTACGACAACCTCAGCTACTTAGTGAGGCCCTCTGCAACTTAGTGAGATCCTGTTTCAAAATAAAAGAATAAAATAAGGCTGGCGGTATAGCTTGGAGATAGAATGCCCCCTGGGTTCCATTCTCTGTACCACAAAAAAAAAAAAAAAGGAAGAAAATTGCAGAATCTATTTTATTTCCCTGCAAGTTCTAAAGAATAGAAGGAAAGTTTTCTACAGGCAGGACCACCCCAGAAATCTCTCTTTAAGGATACAATTATAATGTTCTACCTATCTGAGACTTGCAAACCTGTATAAAATGATGCTGAGATATGTATAAATACACACACATCTATTTTATTTATTTATTTATTTATTTATTTATTTATTTATTTATTTATTTATTTAATCTTTCACAAAGCTTGAGTTCTTTATTCCAATGTTATACATGAGCTCAGAAGCTACTGCCAGTGCAGCTTCCTGCTTCCCATTTTCCAGAAGGCAGTTTCCTTCGTGTTCTTTCAGGCTTCCTGCCTTTGCCCCTCTGTGTCTTCTCTCCACTTGCAAGACAGTAAATGAAAAAAATGCATTTTACTTTCTTCTTGCTGCATCAAGCAGCCTAAGCAGGATGCCCCTCTCTCTCTCTCTCTCTCTCTCTCTCTCTCTCTCTCTCCCTCCGTCCCTCCCTCCCCCCACTCCCCCCCACCCCGGGAGATTGAACCCAGGGGTGTTCTATCAGTGAACTATAGCCCTAACCCTATTTTATTTTTTCTTTGAGAAAAATCAATTTACTGTGAGCTGGCTTCGAACCTGCAATCCTCCTGTCTCAGCCTCCCAAGTACTATGGTTACAGGTGTGCACCACTATGCCCTGCCTTAAGCAGGACTTCTCTTAATACCTGCTCATCCATGGTACCCAGTGTTTCTCTTCTAGGGAAAAACTTGAATCTACATATCATCCACAGCTTTACTTGTTAAATGATAAAAGTGGCCGCTGTGGAAGCATTCTACTTCCCCTGACAACCTGCCTCTGATTATCCTGTCAACTGAACAAATTTTCAGTTTCACAAAGTTTAATATATTAAATATATTTAATCAGATTGTATATGTTTTTGACCAGAGCTCTATTTTCTTTGTATTCACATACATTCTGTCAAGTGTTTAGGAATCAGAGCAGTATCTGACATGGTGCACTTTGATGATCAACGCCACAATCTGGGGCTAGGAGGCTGGCTGCCTTCCGTTCTGTCTTCAGCAACCAGTGGCAACCTATCAAGCACTATATACACTGTATTCCAAAGCTTTTCCCAAGCATCCCACCATGGCACCAAGACAAAAATATCATCTTTATTACAGTGAAGACTGAAATATTTAGTCTACAAAACAATCACACGTAAAAACAGAAACAAAAAATTTACTTGGGCCTGGTGGCACATGCCTGTAATCACAGTACTTAGACAGGAGGACTGCAGATTCAAGACCCGCTTCAGCATCTTAGAAAGACTCTTGGCAATCTAGCAAGACCCTGTTTCAAAACAAAAAATAAAAAAGAGCTGGGGGTATACCTCAGAGGTAGAATGCACCTGGGTTCAATCCCCAGTACCATAAATGAATGAATTCGTTTAATTAATTAAACTTAAAATCTACCAGATGAAGATATATTAGTTCTTATGGGAAAAGATATAAAAAAGCTGTCAGAAGTAGTAGATACCCCTGGACAAGCTCTTAGATGCTGGACGTAGGCATCGGCTCCCACATCCCATTTTCTCCGGGATGCTGCCCTCATTCAGGAAAGAGGAGTCCTAAAATGCAAGAGATTTGAAATTCTCTGAGGTATACTGAGGCTGACTTAGGCGAGGCCACACAGCCAGCTGGTGCACTTTGCTGGTGGAAATGCCGAGGCAGATGTGGTGGGAAATCACGTCCCCTGACAACGTTCTTTCCATTGCATCTTTTCTTTCATCTTGCTCTTTTAATTGGTAGTAGGCTCTATTAAATGGTCCATCGAACACCGTAGACCATTTCCTCAAATGACTACTTTCTTAACATAAATGACTTCTGTTATAAATTAAATATTTGGAGCCAGATGCAGTGGCACATGCCTGTAATCCCAGTAGTTGGAAGGCTAAGACAGGAGGATTGCAGGTTCATGTCCAGCCTCAGCAACTTAGCAAAACCCTGTTTCAAAATTAAAAATAAAAAGGGTTGGGGATATAGCTTAGAGATAGACTGCCCCTAGGTTAAATCCCTAGTACCACAAATAAGTAAATAAATATTCAGAACATGTTAGTAAACATTTTACAAAAAGTAATTCTGCTTAAAAGAAAACAAGGGACAAAGTAGCTAATGAGATAGAAATACTTCATCCTTAAGATGTTACTAAGCAAAAATATATAATATCTTGAGACCAATCTGCCTTTTGAGAATAGCCAACTAAGCAAACATACAATTATGGTTATTAAATACATTCAATGCATTTATTTTAAGAATCCTCAAAATGTTCCATTTTTTAAAAATAGAGCTATATTTAAGAATAGTGAAGCAGACCAAATTTTAGATGTTAAGCTTTGTGTTAGAAAGCTTATTTGATTGTGTAGGAACAAAGCTTATTTGATTGTGTATGAACACTAAAAATAAATAAGCCCAATTACTGGAAGATCTACTTGGTTAAAAGAACTGCATGATGTACAAGCAGTTTCTGGGACTTTGTATTAACAGATAATTTCTCTGTTAAAGTGAATATCTAACTTAACTCAAAACCTTCTCTTGATTCTCAGTTTAGTCAGCCAATTAAAGATATTTTTCTGGGAAGTTTCTAGGAAAAAAAAAAATAGAAATGGAAGTTAAATGGAGCCTGTAAGTCTAACTACCAAACCGGTGTTTAAGAACTCCAGAGACTTGTAGCATGGGAAGAAGCTCAAAGCTTGGGAAAGCTGTATAAACATTCCATTCCATATCTAAAGATAAACAGTTGAGGATCTTTAAGACAGCCACCATTTAGCTTTGTGTTGGCCTTACTGAATTATGACTCATCTGGGGAAGACAAAATATGAATGGGAAAGACCAAATACTCAGGCATAAGAGAACAATTGCTTTCACTTGGAAGCAGAAAGTCTTAACATTTCTTACAAGTGAATATTTAAAGAGTCAATCTATGTAGATATGGTTGACATATTTTTTGAGAATTTACACATAATTATTTTATTGGAAGATTAACTCTTGATTTTATACCATACAATTTTAGAATATATTTAGTCTGTAAGTTGGTACTTTTTTTTTTTAATATGCTTTTTTTTTTTTTTTTTTGCGGTACTGGGGATTGAACTCAGGGGCATTCTACCTCCGAACTATACCCCCAGTCCTATTTTTTTATTCTTTATTTTGAAACAGGGTCTCACTAAGTTGTGGAGTGCCTCACTAGGTAGCTGAGGCTGGCCGCGAACCCAGATCCTCCGGTCTCAGCCTCCCGAATGCTGGGATTACAAGCATGCGCCACCACGCCCGGCTTTAATATGCTTTTGACAGTGCATTGTAATCACAAATCACAGTGAAGCAGAGTTATAGGGACAAACCTGCACACAGCACTCGGTGAGCTGCCCCCTCCCGCAGTTCCCGCCTCACTCCCTCCCCTTTCCTGGACATGATATTGACATAGGTATTGATCATTTTGTATCTGTACGTAGCATCATTTGAAGATGATTGAGATATTTTAAATTGAAAGTTTTCCTTTTAAAACCCTAGTTCTATTCTTTAACTCCTCAGACCACCAGCATACATTCTATCCAGCAGATGTATAGAAATGTGTATACAAAATTTTCTTCTTAATAAACTCAATTTTCTTTCAACCCAGATTGGGGAGCAACACTAGTATACAGATGATTTGAAAACTTTGAACATTTACATAAAATTTCTCTGGAAGGGAAAAAAAAAACAGTCTCAACTCTGAACATAGTTTACAATATTTTGATTGAACAGAAAAAACAAAGGAACTAGTTAACAACAAGTGTTTTTTTTTTGTTGTTTGTTTTTGCGGTACTGGGGATTAAACTCAGGGGCATTCTACCTCCGAGCTACACCCCTGGCCCTATGTTTTATTCTTTATTTTGAAACAGGGTCTCACTAAGTTGCAGAGTGCCTCACTAGGTAGCTGAGGCTGGCCGCGAACCCGGAACCTCTGGTCTCAGCCTCCCAAATGCTGGGATTACAAGGGTGGGCCACCATGCCCGGCTTATTTTCCCCAGTTTTCTCTGTTCAGAACACAGACTCTTTTTCTTGGAAGTGAAGATTGCCCAGTATCTCCATCTCATCATTTTTGAGAATGCAACCACAGGGAACTGTCTTAATTTTAAAATATTTCCATTATACAAGAGCTGTATGTATTCAATATATTAAAAAAATCATATGTGAATGATTTCTTTCCAGAAAGCCCAATGGGCACAGTCCCAGGCATTTATTCCCTCATTCTTGAATGTGCTCAACAAGTATCTCATGAGTACCTGCACAGCTCTGGGCTCAATGCTGGGGAAACTAAGTTGCTCGCAAGACACTGCGAGTGTAGAGCCAAGAAAATTGTATGTATACCAGCCATTCATTTCATAGATACTCATTGCAACCTGCCGTGCACTCTGCACAAGGTGAGTATGTTGAGGCTGGAGCTGGGTGGAGTGGGAGGGGGGAGGGGAGGATAAGAGATTGAGAATGCAGAGACCAAAGCCAGGTTATGTAGGGGCCAAACCTCTCTCTCTTCCTTCTCCTGCTCTTCCTTCTCTCTATTTATTTATTTATTTATTTATTTATTTATTTATTTATTTATTTTAGTATAGGGGATTGAACCCAGGGGCATTCTATCTCCAAGCTACACCCCTAGTCCTTTTTTAAAATTTGAAACAGGGTCTTGCTTAGTTGCCGAGGCAGCCTCAAACCTGTGATCCTCCAGTTGCAGCCTCCCAAGTACAGGGATTACAGGGTGTGCACCACCACATCCAGCTAAGGGCCAGACTTCAAAGAGACTATACACCAACTAAGGCACCTGAACTTTTAAACTATTTCACAGGAAACTGAGACCCCAGAGGTGATGGACTTCCCAGGATCCTAAAGTAAAAGCCTGTCAGGTCATTTAGGAAGTCCTTTAACAACTAGTGAATTTTAATTCCATAGGTCTTTGCTTTTTTTTTTTTTTTTTTCAGTATCAGGGGTTGAACCCAGGGTCATTCTACCTCCAAGCTACACCCCCCAGCCCTATTTTTTATTCTTTACTTTGAAACAGAGTGTCACTAAGCTGTGAAGGGCCTCACTAAGTAACTGAGGCTGGCCATGAACCTGCAATCCTCCTGTCTCAGCCTCCCAAGTACTGAGATTACAACGGGCACCACTATGTCTGGCTTGCATTTGTATTTCAAAGAAAAAAATCCAGGCTTGTTCAACAACTTTCTTCACAGTATAACAAACATTTGTACCTCAAAACAGAGCTTAAGTGGGAATTTTTGTTCTTAATTATACCAGTATAGACAAATACATTCTCCCTGTTAAAAAAATTTTTTTTCAAGGAAGGCAAGAGTTCTCTTTTCTCCCACCCTAAACACAATCCCTGCACCTTCCCCCAGAAGTACCTACTTTTATTTATTATATCTCCTTCTAGAACTTTACCACTGTTTACTTGTGTTTAAATACATGTGTGTTTTTGCTTTATTTATACAAATAGAAAATTATGTTTTGGAGGCTAAGGGTAAAGCTCACTGGTAGGTGCTTGCCTAGCATGCATGAGGGCCTAGGTTTGATCCCAGTACACCACACACACACACACACACACACACACACACACACACACTTGTTCTTCTAGCATATTAAACTGGAACTATTCTTTATTTCACTGATTGTGTAGCTATTTAAGATAATTGTGGAAATTACTATCACCTGGATTAAAATGTCCTTTGGGTCGATGACTAGACTGGCAGCTCCAGGTTTCATGATGATTTCCAGACTGAACCACTGAAAAATCATTGCACGCTGGTTCCTTGCTGGACTGGAGGCTAATATTTAGCCATGCTGAAGACAGCAAACACATCCTACAATGTCTTAAGCTGGCAAAAAGCCGAATATTTGAAACAAGACCTATTCCCAGAGAAAGACCTAGTGCTGACTTGTTTCTGGGGTGATAAGAGCAGGGGCTTGGCTCTGGGCAGGCTGGCTCATCAATCTGATTAGCAGCTGGGAGGAAGCCAATGCCGGTGCTCCTTCCCCAGGAGCAGTGCTTTCTCTCAGATGAACTGTTGCTGCAGAGTTAATCCATCGAGAAGTCCAAGGGCATTAGAGTTGGAAGATAGGAGGCAAAATGGCTGCTGTTTGAGAAAGGAGGTGGTTTTTACTAGCATTTCTATCACTTCTGAAATGTGCTCAGAGCAGAGATCCTGTTTCCCAGGGTACAAATACTGGATTGGGAATTAGGATCTGCTCCCTGTACAATCCATGAATGGTAGCAGAGTGTTTAACTTGCTAATTAAACCCAGTTTCCTGGACCTCCTTAGGTAATAATTAACAACCTAGAACTATGGAATAATCTAATCTATTCTTGCTACAAACCTATCACCTTGAGGCTCTGGGACAAAGATATGGCATATACCTTGCTAGGTTTAAGATACAGGTTAAATACAAAGAACATTTCATTCAAGTCAGCCAGGCCCAGGATGAGGAATTCACAGGGAGGGATGGTGGGGACTTCAGGGGCTTACTGGGAAACTCAATCTTGACCTTTCAAATGGAGAAAGACAGAAAACGGATTTAAAAAGCAGAGTAAAAGAAGACTAAGAAATTTGAGATACTAGAATAAAGTCCTGTTTTCCTCCTCTGGCTTTTACCTAATTTCAGCATCTTTATGAAGCTAGAGAAAATGAGCATCATTAGCTGAAATTTTAAAATTTCAGAATAACCTTTGTGTGGGGGGCAGTTTACTGGGGATTTAACCCAGGGACATTCTCTCTCTGAGCTACTCCCATCAGCCCTTTATTTACTTATTTATTTATAAATGGTCTCACTAAGTTGCTTAGGGCCTCACTAAATTGCTGAGGCTGGCCTCAAACCTTTGATCCTCCTGTCTTAGCCTCCTAAGTACTGGAATTATAGGCATATACTACTGTGCCTGGCTAAAATAAATTTTTAGGAGGAGTGCTTTAAGAGATTAACTGAATTTTAATTTAGAAAAGGGTTCTACCTTTTTTACTTTTTTTAAGTTTGGTTCCCCAAACTTAGTAAATATCAACCTCTGAGTGTTTAGCTGCCTACTCGATCTAACACTGATGTTTTTCAGTAAGCATGGTGACTTAGCTGTGGATGAAGGTAAAGATATAATATGGCAGGAAAACTGAGCTTGGGTTGGTGGCTAGTATTTAAGTCTTATGTCACTTAATTGTATACATTTAAATTAATCCTCCTATGAATCTGGTAATTTTCCTTAAAAGAGGAAAATAGCTGTCTAGCCTTGCTTCACACATCGAGCTCTCTGCTACTCATTTTTAAAGAGCCTGCTTAGCAATCAGGTTTTCAAATCCATAAACAAAGAATAAACAGTGAACCGAAAAGACTTACCCCATTTAGAGTGTCTCTATGGTCTTCTTGTTAAATATAGGTTAGAATTTTTAAAAAGGGCTTGGAATTTATGGGTGTAGATAGACAGAAATAAAGTGCGGGCCTATCTCCCATTGGATCTTGCCACTTTCTTGGGAAGTGAGTTCCAGCTGGTGTGCCATCTTGCAAACACCCTGCAGAGTGTGGGCGAGACCTTCTTGTGCCTATTTCAGTGACTCTCTTACAATATTCAAAGAGTTGGGCACTTCCATTTGTGACATTTCTTTTGAGACACCTAAGAATAGATGGGTGACCATTCTTAAGACAATGTAGATGAAGACCTGTCAGCATCAGCCAGTGTAAACTATGTTATGTTGCATTAAGGAAAAAAAGGCTCTCAAATCTCAAACTAAAAACAACAAAAAAGCCAGGCATGGTAAGTAGTGGGCACACGCTTGTAATCCCACTACTTGGGAGGCTTAGACAGGAGGATCCGGGTTCGAGGCCAGCCTCAGTTATTTAGTGAGGCTCTCCACAACATAGTGAGACCCTGTTTCCAAATAAAGAATAAAAAATAGCACTGGGGGTATAACTCAGAGGTAGAATGCCCCTGAGTTGAATCCCCAATACCGCAATAAATAAATAAATAAATAAATAAATAAATAAATAAATAAATAAGACAAAAGTTTCTATCTCTTTCATGCTACATATCCCGAAAAATTTTATTGGCTAAAGTAATATGTGCAGGCTTCAGGCATAGCTGAATCAAAGTACTTCAAGGAGGTCCATCAGGAGGCAGCTTTCTGCTCTCCTCTGTGTTGTCTCCAGTCTCAAGCATCTTCCACCACAGGCTGACAGGCCTAAGTCCAAAGAGGAGATAATGGTTTGATTCCCAGGAATTCACACAAAAATCTCAGAGTTACCTCAACTGGGAAATTTTTGTTTCATATCCATTCCTAAATCACTCACTGGAAAGGAAATAGAAATGCACAGATTATCCTGGGTCTCATGGAGATCAACCAGCCCTGTCCAAATATTTGGGCTGAAAATGTGAGAGGAGTTGTCCCTCAAGAAAAATCCAAGAAATGTTACCAGACAAGGGAGAATGGATATAAATGTAAACCCAAGCAACAATTTGTTCATGAGAGAAATTTGAAGGTATTCCTAAAATGAACTGTCAGGTAGTGACATTTCTTTTTCTCCTTAATATATAGAAGGAACAAGGAAGTGGACCTGTGAGACCTGAGGGGGAATTTGTGTGTGTGTGTGTGTGTGTGTGTGTGTGTGTGTGTGTGTGTGTGTGTGTGAAATCAATTCTTTTTTTTTTGCATTTCTTTTCATTTTTATTTATTTTTATATACTTTCATTGGCACATTATAGTCTCACATCATAATGTAAATCATATTGATAGACACATACATGCATGCAGCACTTGGTGAGCTTTCCTCTGGATCCCTCCCCACCTTCCCCACACAGGGTACTGAGATTGACCTCAGTATTCTTTTGTATGCACAGAATGTCCATGGAAGGGATTTCTTCATTGATCCTCCTCTCCCCCCTCCCTCCTCTCCTTCCCTTGTATCACTTCTCTGGCTCCATTAAAGTTTCTCCTCCATTATCTGGTATCCTGATTATTCCCTAGCTTCTGCATATGAGAGAAAACATAAGACTCTTTACTCTCTGTGACTGGCTAATGTTACTTAACATAATTAATGTTCTCCATGTTCATCTATTTTCCTGCAAATGACATAATTTTGTTCTTCTTTATTGCTGAGTAGAATTCCATTGTGTGTATATCCCATAATTTTATAATCCATTCATCTCTTGATGGACACCTGGGTTGGTTCCATAATTTGGCTATTGTGAATTGTGCTACTATGAACATGGGTATGCATATATTACTGTAGTTCTCTGATTTTAGTCCCTTTGGAAAGATACCCAGGAGTGGTATAGCTGGATCCATTCTTAATTTTCTGAGCAATCTCCACACTGATCTCCATAGCAGCTGAACTAATTTGCAATCCTATCAACAATGTAGAAGAGTTTCTATTTCCTCACACCCTCACCAGTATTTATTGTTGTTTGACTTCTTGATGATTGCCATTCTGATTGGGGTTATATGAATTTCAGTGTAGTTTTGATTTGCATCTCCCTGATTGCTAATGATGTTGAATACTTTTTCATGTATTTATTGGCCATTTGTAGCTCTTCTTTTGTGGAGTCTATTTAGTTCAATTGCCCATTTCCTGATTTTTTTTTTTTAAGTGTAAAGTCTTTTAAGTTCTTTGTATAGTCTAGTTATTAGTCCTCTATCAGAGGGATAATTGGCAAAGATCTCCCATTTTGTAGGCTTTCTCTTTAGACTTTTGATGGTGTCCTTTGATGAGCAGAAACTTTTTATTTTAATGTCATCCCATTTATTAATTCTTGTTTTAAATTTCCTGAGCCTTGAGGGTCTTGCTGAGGAAGTTTCTAACTGTGCCTATATGTTGGAGTGTTGGACCTATGCCCTCCTCTAGTAGCTTCAAAGTCTCTGGTCTAATTTCCAGTTCTTTGATCCATCTCAAGTTGAGTCCTGTGCAGGGTGAGAGGTAGGATTTAATTCCATTTTTCTACAAATGAATAACCAGTTTTCTCAACACCATTTGTTGAAAAGGCTATCTCTTCTCCAACATGTGTTTGCCAAAAACATACATGAAATCAATTCTGAATCTCTTTCTCTCACACACACACACACACACACACACACAAACCTCAACCTAATTTTCAAAGCAGCAAAAATCTAATACTGTTCATGAAAGTAAGGTTAAGTAAATAGCCAGGTTTTAGGATCTAAAGATCAAAGTCTAGCATGTAACTTCCTTGTTATTTTAGTGTCAATTAGAATATAAAATAAAGCATGTAAGTAGCATTTTAAGGCTGAAAATGAAGATGACCTTGAAAATGGCTCTTGGTAGGTTTTTTTTTTTTTTTTTCCAAATAAAAATAATAAATGCCTCCGGAAGATAACTGTCCCACATTCTTTGAGACTAAGCAGCCAATTTGCAATCCTGTCTGTCATTCAAAATGCTACAGGACTTTCCAGTAAAGACTGCTTCATGCAGAAGCAGGTAGTGCCAGGTAGGCACAAGGGAGGGACAAGGGAAGGTGTCCCCAGCCAGAGCGAAGCCTTGGGTAGGCTGACTAACAAGAGATTCACTTGTTCCTTCTTAATGGGTAGTATCTTCAGAAATCAAGGAAGTTGTATTAAATGTAACAGGCAAGAGGAATTTGTTCACGTGTAAAATTTGGAAATAGTCTTAAACTCAATTGGGTGATGTCATTTGTTTGTTTGTTTGTTTTTTCTTTTTAAACTAGAAAGAAATTCCTATTAAGTAGCTAGAAAGTAGACATTTATGATTTCAGGAAGTTTTTAAAACATAGAGACTAGTCTTTATTTTGATTCAAGAAATATTTATTTCACACCTACAATGTGTTCGTGGTATGCTAGACAATGTTAATGTGGAAATGAATGTTTTACAACACTTGTCCTTGTCTCCCTGTCTATTGGAGATAAGGGTATGAATAGTTACAGCATTGTGTCATATACACTGTATCAGGCTTTTACAAGGTGCTGGAAGACAGAAAGGCTCCTGTAACAGCTGTGTTTAAGTAGAGCCCACAGAGATATGTGGTAGTTGATGTGTGGTTGGTTGGTGGTTGGTTGTTTTTTGTGGTACTGGGGATACCTAGAAGCATCCTGACTCTGAGCTATACCCTCAGCCCTATTTTATTTTTCATTTTGAAACAGGGTCTCACTAGGTTGCTGAGAGTCTCACTAAATTGCTGCGACTGATCTCAAACCTGTGATCCTCCTGTCTCAGCCTCCCAAGTACTGGGATTACAGAAATGTGCCACTGCACCCAGCTTGACTAAGTTGAGAAGGTCATGAGGGGTCATGTAGCAGAAAGAAAAAAGTTATAGAAATCTGAACTACATCACGTGTAAGAAAAGAGCTTTAATGGGAAGTCTTTGAAGTCTTTTGAGAATAACAGGATCCAGGCTATCTCTGAAAGCCTCTTCTGGGGGATCAGGGAAGATCTGAGTGGAGACTGGAGAGTCTGGAAGGAGGAATGACAGCCAGAGGCCCTGAGGAAGGCAGCACAGTGAGGTTGGAGTAGTGGGAACATGACAGCTAGCTGCTAAGTGTTAACAGCAGAACCTCATGATTCGTGGGGGTTATGGGTGCAGAAGCGTCCCTGTTCTCGGGCTCAGCCGGCTTCACAGGGGACACAGTTACACTCAGGAGAGTCGTGTGCTAGGTTTAACGCTCTGTCTTTACATTAATGATAATAAAAGGGCTCCACAATTGTGCCCTGCTAATCATGCAGCCAGTCCTGCTCCCAGGTTTCTGTCTGGAACTAAGGGACGAATCATGGTGCCAGTGATTGAAACGGGAGGGAAACAGAGTAATTCATTTTGCTTTATGAGCAATGGGTAGACAGATTTCAGTTTTCTGTGTATTGTAGGTACCTCTGTGTCATCAAAATAGAGCTATTCAATAGCCTGTCAGAAATTGGATGTAAAAGCTGACTGTGGCGGCACCCACCTGTAATCTCAGGACTTGGGAGACTAAGACAGGAGGATCACAGGTTTGAGGTCAGCCCCAGCAACTTAGTTAGCAAGGCCATCAGCAACTTAGCTGATCCTGTTTCAAAATAAAAAGAGCTGAGGGGTGTAGCTCAGAGGTAGAATGTCCCTGGAAAAGAAGAGATGGGGAGAAAGAGGAGAAAAAGGAGGTGGAGGAGGAGGAGGAAGAAGAGAAAAAATTGCATGTAAATTCCTATCAAGGAATAGAGATATAAATACCAGGGGTGGGCACAAGGCTGTAAGTGGAGCCCTGGATATGGATGAGCATGTGTAGACAAGGAAAGCGACAGAGACAGGACCTCTGGGAGCACCCATGCTTAAGGAATCAGGGAAAAACAAGAGAAATGGAAGAGAAGTCAAAGTCCTTTGGGAAGAGTCAGAAGAAGGAGGGAATGAGCAACCAAAGCATGTGCCACAAAGAGATCAAACAAGCCACAGTGGGAAAGTGTCCATTGCCTTGGGCAGTTAGTGGGATGTGGTCATTAACAAGAACAGTGGTGGGGGCCACACTGCAGTGGGAGGACGAAGAGGCTGGAGGAAGTAGAGAACATGAGTATAGACAATCTGGGCAGGAGCCTGGGCTTTGATGTCAAGGGGAGAAAGGTGTGTGAGATAAAGGCAGAGTTTAAGAGAAGAGGAAATCAAGCAGGGTTGTTTATAAGGGCAGTAATCTTAGGAGATGAACAGGGGGCACACTTCTATAGGAGAGAAGTACAAAAGACACAGGTGGCATTCAGAGGTGGATAAGTTGATGGATGGAGTGGTCAGAAGATAAGTGATATATACACTCTACCCCCTGCACAAACACTTGCGAGTTTTAGAAACCCTCTCATTCTCTTGGTAGTGTTAAATTTGCTAAGGACAGTAAGGTGACCAGAAGGGCAGCCAGGCTTTCAAAGAGTGCCAAAGGTGAATAAGGCTTTCCAAGGAGAGAGGTGTCAAGGAGGCCTTAGCTGTCATGGAAGCAGAGGCCAGTCTCAGGAACTCTAGCTGAATGGTGCTTACAATGTGTGCGCATGAAAACTGTAAGATGAAACTTTGGTCCAGAGTATTAAAAACTGAACAAGGAGGAGAGAGGTTTCCACTTTTTTTTTTTTTTTCAAATCTCTACAGACTCTCTGTTGCAGTATTAGGCCCTCACAATAGCTCAGGCCTCCTCAGTGTTCTCTGGGCTGCCCAGCCAGCACTGAGGATCCTAAACACCAGCAGAGGCAGAATCTGCCCAGGCTGCAAGGGCAAGTGCTCAGCTGGTCAATAATTAATGTCTTACCAAGACTAGAGGCCCCTGCCTCCCTCAGACTATAGCTCACTCTGTGGTCTAATGATTAAACTTCCCTGGGCTCTATGTCATTGCAGCTAAGTTAAAAACTGACCAACTAGCCACTTAATTCCTTCTCCTCCAGATGACTGGAAAACAATAAAAATCTCACGACTGGAATAACAACTAACTGTACTCCCTCATTCCAGGCACTTTGGTCAGAGCAGAAAACTCAGAGCTTGACTCTATCCATTGTTAATGGCAGGAGAGTTGGGCTAATTCACAGAAAGATAGTGGGGTCACCTCCCCAACCTCTTTTCCCAGTCCATCCCCCAGGAGATGGGTGAGCTTCTAGTCCATTCTATTTAACCAGGTAGGCCACACACACAGTGCTGTTAAAAACCCTTCATTAGGGTCCTCACCCCACCTCTCTATTTGTATGAAGTAGAGTTCCTTGTTAGAATTGTCCAGATTGTGTTTTGTAAGAGTTATAGAAAAGTGTGTCTCATGAATGATTTCTAGCTCAGAGGCTGTATCAACTCTTCCACAGCCAAATGGGAAATGCTGGCCATTGTCTGGATTCAGGTAAGAAGTAGGTTTTTAAGAAACAGAATTATTAGAGCCAGGCTCAGTGGCACATGCATGTACTCTCAGTCCTTGGGAGGCTGAGACAGGAAGGTGGCAGGTTCAAGGCCAACCTCATCAACTTAGTGAGACCCTCTTTCAAAATAAAAATACAATAGGGCTGGGGTGTCGGTAGAATGCCCCTGGGCATAATTCCTAGTTCTACAATAAATACACAAAATAAAAAGCGCTGAGGTTGTAGCTCGGAGGTAGAATGCCTCTGGGTTCAGTCCCCAGTACAGGAGAAGAAAAGGAAAGGGAAGGAAAATTAGTTGGATAATTCCCTGCTATGACCACCTGGGTAGCAGAGACTGTAGGCATGCCCTGAACAAATGCGCGCACAGAATGCACAGTGAAGAGCAGTTTCCCTCCTGGATGTGAACACTGTAAACGTCACGCCCATACCAAGCTTCAGCTCTTTGATACTGAAGTCTGGGGTGGGGATGGGGGGGGGAGGGTCACATTCTAAAGAACAAACCCGACAGGTCGACCCCCTTCCTAAAGGATTAACCACCTTCTAGCTGGCTGGGTGCAGTTTATAGCCTGGGGCGCTTTTCATGACTCACTTCTTACAAATGTAAATATACGAGTCGAGGTAGGTCCCAACTAGCCCCTCTCGCTGGGCGATCCCAGCACCTACCTCGGAGACCAGCCCGAACGCATCCGGCACCTCCGCGCACCTCTCCGGAGCGCACGGATGGCGGACCTGCCATCCCACGCCGGGAACTGGAAGCGCCAAAACCCAGTAGAAGCGCTTTAAAACAAAAGAAGCGCCCCAGGGGGTGGGACCCAGACCTCACCCCCTCCTGGCCCAGTTGTGGCCTCCCACACGCCGGCCCCCTCAGCCCCTGCTCTCCATGTGCGCATGAGCAGAGGCGCCTCCCTCGGTTCCTCCCAAGGCTAAACTTTCTAATTCCCTTCTTTGGGCTCGGGGTCTGCGAGGAGCGGCCGGAGCGCACGCACCACTGGTGAGGAGAACAAAGTGGCTGCTCGATTCCCCCTTCCCCGGCCCACCCCTGCTTCCGTGGGAGCGGCAGGAAATGGAAAGGCCCCTCTCCTTTCTCTGAGCATTTGTCTTTTCCCCCTCCACCTCTCCAGAAAGGAAGACAAGAAGAAAAGACAGGCAGCTCTGCAGGCGTATTCTCCCTCTTTGGCCGCGTCCCCTCGGCTGCAGGGACTGGATATGGGGCTGCTCCGGGTGTTCGCCTTCAGTTTCTTGGGTAATTCCGAAGCAGCGGTGGGCGGGGGGTGCGCTTGGGTATGGGGAAGGAACCCTGAAAGCCATTTGGCCTCTCTTGGAAGGGAGCCTGGGGGATCGGGAGAGGGACTGGTTGAAAATGACGTTCCTGGGATTGATTAAACGCCACCGCCCTCACCTCGGTGGTCTCTGGGGACCGCGCACGGACGCGAAGGGCCACGGACCCGCATCCCCGGCTCTGCACCCAGGGCTCCGGGTTCTTGAGGGCTCCTGATTCGATTGCTCAGGGTTTTGCACCTTCGGCCAGTTGTTTCCCTACTACCGAAAGGCAGGCTCCTTAGGGTGGCTGGGCTTGTTGTGAAGGGTCCCCGGAAAGACCCTTTGCCCTGGACAGTGCGGGGGCCGAGTGCGGGCATCATCCTGGGAATAGATCGGGGCCATGTGGCTTTAATTAACCATTGCTGTTTCTCTCTGGGTGGCACCAGAAACAGCTGGCCTGGGTGTGTTTTTTTTTGGAATGGCGAAACGTTGAAGCCACTCCAGAGCAGGGACTGAGGATTCTCTCCTTGCACGGAGAAGCATCCGCCGCAAGCCCAGGCACCTCGCCGGCACCCAATCGCCCGCTGCGACCCTGGCTCGTGCACGCGCGCACGCCCTGGAGTCCCCACGCGCACAGATCTCCACCGCCACACTCACGCTGGGGATGTGCGCAGTGCCGTGTGCACGCGGGCTCTCGCGCGTCAGTGTGCAGCGCGTGGCGCTAGCCCCCTGCGCCCTGGTCCAGGCACGTCGAAGTGGCGGACGTGTACATCCACCTTTTGTGCCGGGATTGCTCCCCTGAGGTGCACCAGGATGGGCGCAAGCGTAGAATGGGTTTTCCAGGGGTGATGTGATCAGTGACCGCTAGACAAACCTTGATGACGCGTCCAGGTTTCTTTCAGTGCCCCTTAAACCGGACCCTACCTTCCCCTGCACCCCTTCGCTTATCTCTCCATTGTGCCTTTTCTGTGCGTTCTGGTTTCTTCTGAATCCACCTTCCCCGCCTCCTGCATTTCCCTTGGGCTCCGGCCTGCGCCCTTCCTGTGCCCCCAACCTTGTCTCCTGCCGCTCCTGTAGCCTTGTGCGGAACCCGAGTGCGCGCTCAAGAACCCGAGTTCAGCTATGGCTGCGCAGAAGGTAGCTGCTACCCTGCCACCGGCGACCTTCTCATTGGCCGAGCTCAGAAGCTGTCGGTGACCTCGACCTGCGGACTGCACAAGCCCGAGCCCTACTGTATCGTGAGCCATCTGCAGGTGAGGGCAGCAGCCCGCTGCACGCGCCTCCTCCGGTCTTGACCTAAGTGGCAAGCCCAGGGGACTCGCATCCTGCCAGCAATCCAAATAGGAAGCGCAGCCGGCCGGGGAGTCCTGGGATTAGGCTGTTAGTTCACCCCTTCGCCCCCATCTCAGTTTGCACAGTTGCATCCGCCAAACATTTCCTGCCCCGCAGCCACCGGCAGTATGGAAAGCCAGAGCCACAGACAGACCTGGCCGCTGACTTGCGCCCTCCCCCGACCCAGGGGCTCCAAAAGTCCTGATTGCTTTTTGTTTGTTTTGTTTTGTTTTGTTTTAAACCTCTCTTCTTTGGAAATGTGCATTAAAGATGGTTTATCCTCTGCTTATACGGAGCAGTCATCTTGGGTTTTCCCCATAGCTCTGACTCCGGTAAGAGGGTATTTTGCAGAGTGAGTTTAGTCACTGAACACGTTTTTGGTTCCTGGCATGGTGCTGTGCCCATTTACCTCCATTAGAGATTAGAATCAGATGCTTTCTTTTTCAAAATGCCCTGGTTGCCATGGTACCGGAGTGTGGAAGACCAAAATGAAATTTCAGGGTGCTACTTGTTTCTAAAATTTTAGATTTCAGGGGTCATATTTATACAAAGTCAGAACTAATGGAAAAGAAGATAAAGTATAAAATACCCAGAATCAGAATCCTTTCTCTTGATTTTTTTTTTTTAATGTGGTATCAGGATTGAACCCAGAGGCATTCTATCTTAGAGCTAGACCCACAGCCTGTTTTATTTATTTATTTATTTGAAACAAATTACTAGAACCTGCAATTCTCCTGTCTCAGCCTCCAAAGTACTGGGATTACAGGTGTGTGCCACCATACCTGGTTTCCTCAACCCTATTATTTATTTATTTATTTATTTATTTATTTATTTATTTATTTATTGCAGTGCTAGGGATTGAACCCAGGGGCATTCTACCTCCAAGCTACACTCCCCAGCCCTACTTTATTCTTTATTTTGAAACAGGGTCTCACTAAGTTGCTGAGAGCCTCGCTTCGAACTGTGATCCTCTTATCTCAGCCTACCAAATACTGGGATTATAGGCATGTGCCATAATGCCTGACTATTTTTCTTGATTTTTAAAAAGAAGGCTGATAAGCCGGGAGTAGTGACACACACCTGTAATCCCAGACTTGGGAGGCTGAAACAGGAGGATGGCAGGTTTGAGCCCAGCTTCATCAATTTAGAGATACCCTGTCTCAAAATAAAAAACAAAAAGGGGTTGGGGATCTAGCTCAGTGGTAGAACAGTCCTGGGTTCAATCCTCAGTAATATACACTATACACACACACACACACACACACACACACACACACACACACACCTACACATATGATACCTCTGGCCTCCAGTGAAAGCAAGAGGTGTTAGTCTCACAAGTATGTCAAGTTTCATGTTAATTGCTCAGAGCCTGGTCACACCACCCACCTGTATAACTGCCCTTCAGTGGGAGAGAGGACAGTGCATCCTGTGGTTTGTCCCGAAGATGTTTTAAAATGGAGTCACTTTTACAAAGCAGAAACCTGATAAATTCAACTGAAGGAAAGTGGTAGAGTGAATTCCACTCATTTGCTTCCAGGTTTATATGGAGATGTCTAGACTGCTTCCTCCTGATTAGAGGGAGGCTATAATTAAACTTTTTTTTTTTTTTAAGTTCTGGCAATTGTTTGCCAGTATTAGTTTCCTTGACTACAAGTTAATGAAAGCAATTGATGTTACCTTTTCTAATATTAGCATTTACATTTTACTTAAACTATTGTGCTAATAGCTACTTCAGAGGCCAGGACATCCTGTAAATGAATCACCAGATTCTGAAATCAGCTTTGACCAGAATGAGATTTGGTCTGTTTGTCTTAAAAGCAAGCAGAGCCAGACTCTCAGGTTTATATGATTAGCCATGAAATCATTGCATGCTTTCTACAGATAAGGGGGCCTGAAGAAAGGGGCATGCGCTTCTCTTAGACATTTAGTGGGTATAAAAACTCAGAAAGATTCTGGTCCTGACCCATTCATCCCTACTTTTGGTCTCTTTTTTTGGCGGGGATGAGAGGGGAGAGTGTAAACACATCTTGCCAGTGTCTAAATCCTTTTGGGAAGAAGGTAATAACTAAATAAACACAAGTGTGAAAGTACAATCAGTGAATTTTAGCCCTAGACGTTCTGAGCAGTTCGCTGGTTGAACCCCACCACTGCCAAGCTGCTGCTGCTGCTGGGGCAAAGCAAAAGCTAAGAAATTAATTCTGCCTAATACTTGGTTTCTGCCTTCTTTTTGTTTTAGAAAATCAGGCCAAATGAATTGATGCTTTTTCTTTCATTTTCAGTTTGCCTGTGTCAGCAGAAACTCTAATACCTCTTTTGCATTTTACTTTAGAGTGAGCTTCTCCAGCTATTTATTGAGATTCAGGTTTAAGCCTAGAAATCTAATTTTGATTAAATTAGTGCCTTATGGGAACGATGCCCTCTTTCACATTTGACTTTGAATTTGTAAGAAAGGAGGAAATTATTTGGGGGGAGTATTTCAGACTCAATGAGTTAAAGATGGACTATAAGTCATTAAGTAGATTTTGCACATTCATCTTTCTTGAAGCTAGTGGGGTTTTTTTTTTTTTTTTTTGGTTTTTTTTTTATTGTGGGCTTGATGGTTTTTGTTTGTTTTACTGAGATTGCTTCCTAGACTCATGAAACTAATTTGTTTTCAGGAGGACAAGAAATGCTTCATATGCAATTCCCAAGATCCTTATCATGAGACCCTCAACCCTGACAGCCATCTCATTGAAAATGTGGTCACTACATTTGCTCCAAACCGCCTTAAGATCTGGTGGCAATCAGAAAATGGTATGTGGCTGGTGTGGGAACAGGTTCCATGGAGTGTGACTGGGAACCTGGATGGGTTTATAGGCTCCTGGGTATTGTAATCATTGTTGGCTTCTCTGTCCTGTAATTATGGCCTATGACAGATGTACTGCTTGGAGCACTAACTTTTCTTGGTAAACTCGAATCCTTCTTCCTAAAGCATGTATCCATCTAAGAAAGGGATCTTTCATGCTAGACCAAAGGAGTTTGCCATGGTCCTCATCCTGGGGGGATCTTTGGGTTGTGGGTCTGTGCCGGGGGCAGTCAGGGGAGGGCGTGGGAAAACCCTTCATACCTCAGGCACTTATTCTTCCACAGAAAGCAGCTTTCATTTATATCAACCCCAAAGGAAAGGGCAAAACCATAGCCCTTCCCCCGCCTTTCCTCAAGCTACAGAAAGTTTCATAGTAATAATAATAATACCATGAAATAAACATTCCGATGCAGTTTTGCAAAGAGCCTGCCAACCTGGATTTAAGCAGTCTCCCCAGTGATTATGTGAATCCAGTCCCTTTTCCTTTCTTTGCCTTTTGGGTTTTAGCTAATTAGATTAATCAAATATAATGTTACTATTGCTCTGAGACTAAGGCCAACTGAGTATCATATTTGTTCAACATTGAAATTTAGGGAATAAAGGCTGAGTGTGTTAATTAACAACGTACCAAGCCAGGTGCAGTGGTGCATACCTGAAATCCCAGTACTTGGAAGGCAGAGAAAGGAAGATCACGGGTTTGAGGCCAGTGGCAGCAACTTAGCTAGACCTTTTTTAACAATAAAAAATAAAATAGGGCTGAGGATGTAGCTCAGAGTCAAAGCCTCCCTTCTAACCCCCCCACCCCCTGCACCAGGTTAAATCTTTAGTACCACCACCACCACCACTGCAACAACAAAATGTATCTTTAAAACAACAACAAAAGCCTTAACAGCTGGGAGTGGTGGTGCATGCTTATAATCCCAGTACTTGGGAGGCTGAGACAGGAGCATTGCAGGTTTACAGCCAGCCTCAGCAACTTAGTAAGGCCCTCCTCAACTTAGTAAGTCTCTGTTTCAAAATAAAAAATAAAACCGGGCTGATGGATATAGTTCAGAGGTAGAACACTCCAGGGTTCAAGCCTCAGTAATACACACACACACACCCCAGAAAAAAACAAAAAACAAAAAACGGGCCTGGCTATAAAAGATCTGGATACATCTAGATCTCTTTATCATATACTTTGTGATGCATGGTCATTTATCATTCTGTAAAGAGAACTCCCTTTATATCTTTATTATCACTGTCGAATTGTAAAGATTATCTAGAGTGTGGCTTCTAGGGAGGGTTAGTTGTTCATTGGTCTGCCTTGGAGATCATTGGTTACCAATTTGAGATGAATGCTCAGAAAGCATGCATCATTTAGGTTCATTCTCATAGGACTGATCATTCTTACAGGAGAATGAAGGTTTTGGTTGATAGTTCATTGTGAAAGAAGCTTCTATAATTCTGAATCCCAGAAGCCTTCTGAAATGGCATGGAGTAGATTAGGAGCAGGGACAAGGAGCATCTCCTGAGCACACACATTCTTCCAGTGAAACAGAAAGACAATTAGAAGGATGCCTGGACATTGGAAGCAAAATTGTCCCCAGTTTAGTTGATAGACAAGAAAAAAAATCATTTTTCAGGTGAGGTAGTCCTGGAGCAAGGTTTTTCTTAGTTACATCAGGAGTTAATCAGTTTCTACAGCTTTGAATTTTTGGAACAATAGAGTCCAAATGCCAGAAAGCTTTTCCAACAGAGGAGCCTGAGTTTTCCATCACGAGGATTAGATGAGATGAGGAAGATAGAATTCAGCCTTTAGAAAGTCACTGATTGCTACTATACCTTATCATCTCTCTGTTACTGATGTTCACCATCTGAATGTGACTTTATCTATTTTTGTGTGTTTTGCACGAGTTTTGCTTATCCGTGGTGGTAGTAAATCGTCAGTGTTCTGACCCAGAGATGTGCTTGGAATGTGCAGTCGCTTTTAACTGACCCTTCATGGTGATCTGTTCCTAGATCTAAAAGATCAGATACACTGCAGAAGAATGATCTTGTTTCTCTTCATGGATTTTTTCTTCTTGTATTGAAAAAAAAAAAAACAGAAAAGAAAAATCTGAGCCATAGTGCTTATCAGGCTATAAATCTAAATGGAATGTGCTTTGGGGGTGCACATGGCAGCGTATGTTCTTATGTTACAGGAATGGTGCTAGCCTTGCTTTGTACTTTGTTTTGTTCTCTCTTAATTTTGAACAAATATCATGGGCTTCTGAAAAACCTAGAAGAGGAGACACATAAAGTCTCTTAGCTTACATTTCACTCAGAAATAAGTGTCCAGAGTCGCTTTGTAATGTGCTTCTTTTTAATAAGTTAGATAAGTTTCGTGAGTATGATCACAGTGTTTTTCTTCAACATTCCAACTAACTCATATCCGTTCCAGTGACCACTTTTTCCCCCTCAATTGACTTGGCAATTTTCCAGCAAGAGGGTTTTTTTCAAAAGGTCTCACTGATTTCCTGAAAATACATTAGCCTGTGACGTGATTCATCCTGACACATTCCTGTCTTCCCACTTTTAAGAGTTCTTTTGCTCTGGAAAGTGAACCCCAAAGACTCCCTCCAACCTCAGAAACCTGGAAGCGTCTCCTTGACCAGACTCTTGGCCAAACAGGCAGGCTGGAGGGCCCTAGGGATGAGGGGGAGGTGCTTCCCATCCCTGGAATTCCGGTGTCTTTTTAGTGTGTTCAAGTGGGGCCCACTGACCCCCAGGGCACAGTGCAAAGGCTCATTTGTTTGTTCAGGCTTTCCCCTGAAAGAGAAGATGTTAGTATTTGTTCTGGGCCAGTCTATTTATTTGACTGGTTCCTTGCCTCTCTAGCATTGTTTTTCAGCTGTAGAAATGCTTCCAATCGTTGCCCCGATGGGGATAAGATTTTCTAAGTTGGCGTGTAGCTCACATATGTGGTAGACTCATTTATTTTCTTTGCTGCCACATAGAGAAAAGAGTATTTGTGTTTCTGTTGGAGGAGGATTGTGTCCGGGTGCCTCAGGCTCCAAGCTGACCCCCTGCCGTGCACAGGAAGTGCCCCCTTTCCTTTTGAGAGTCCCTTGGCTGAGAGGGCTGGGACATGTCTCATGTCTTCCTGAGCAAGAGATGTCTTTCTGGACAGCATGGACAGGCATTTTGCCAGATATCTTATTCCAGAGAGCAGCTTCAGTAAGTTGAATTCTGGAATAATTTGTGGAAAGCCAAAGAATCATACTGATGTGGGCTTCAACATCTCAGTAACTACGAAGGATTATTGTTAATATCTCCAGCTTTGGAGACAGAAGGCAAAGAGGATTTCTATGAGGATCCTAAAGATGGTTTAACAAAATTGTTAAATTGTTGCAGTTGTTCACAGATGTCCATATAAACCTTACCGTTTTCTTCTTTATTTTTTTGAAAAATCTTCTGTAGGTGTGGAAAATGTAACTATCCAACTGGATTTGGAAGCAGAATTCCATTTTACTCATCTCATCATGACTTTCAAGGTAAGAAATCTGCAACTTTCTCACAAATCACACGTGAGAGAACTGTGTCATCTTCCCTTTCCAAATGAATGTCTCTCATGAGTTGGCTATAATTTGGAATAGTTGAGCGACTTCAAAAACATGGACATGAATAACTACCTTTGACATAGCCTCCATCTTTATGGCCATAAGTAGAGAGAGCCAGAGCCGCTATTGTAAGACAATTCAACTATAAAGTTTTAATTAGATGTCTCTCTATTTCCTCATAGAGAGAGGCAGTCTTGACTCACTCCCAAACCACAATAAAACATCTGGACAGTAAATCTCCGATCCCATGTGTTTATGTTTTAATGCTGAGTTTGACTGAAAAGGAAGTGTATTATCTTTACTTTTCAAGGTTTTGCAGACTTGGTGGGGAGTAGTTTTGCAGTTCCTTAAGAAATGCATATGCCTTCTTCAATGTAGATTTTTTTCAGCATTTTTCTTTTCAAGATGCAAAATGACTCTAGGACTAGGGAATGTCTCTGCACAAAGTCCCTTTGTTTCTTCTTTAGCAGCTGCCTGGAAATGACAGACTGACATGGCTTAAAGTACATGTTGGCGCACATAGAACTCATAATTTGCTTATTGCTTCCTCGATTAGAATCACTTTTGAGCAGTTTTCAGTTGGAGTTGGGGGACTTATCTACACCCTCTTAGGTGAGGAAAAGGTGCTGGGGATAGGTTTCCCATGTGGGCCAGGAACCAGGAAAGCCTCACTTGTGTCCACTATCAAAGCCTGGAAGGCCCTGGGAGCAAGAGTGGGTGTGGGAGGCAGAAAACGACTAGGAGGGACACTGGGCCAGGTGGTTCTCAGCCTGCACTCCTCATTCCTTGCTCACCTCCAAGTAACCCGAGGAAACCGCTGGGGTGGAAATGTTGCTGCTGACACCTGATACCAAGTGCCAGAGCGGAGGGGAGGGCTGCCACCTAAATCACTCATCAGGGGCTCCTGTCACCAGCCTTGTCCTTTCATAAGCCACACACTCAACCTGATGGCTAAGTTGAAACTCAGCCACACATGAGGCTGTTGGCCTTCATGTCATGAGATACTAAAAATATTCAAAATCACATTACGAATGCCCAAGGTCCTATCTTTTACTTTGGAGAGGGCATCTGTTCATATTCATGGATAGTCTCGAGTTCATTCCTCTTCAAAAGTCCTTTGGGCATAGTCCATAGCTCAGTATTCATTCAAGTGAATACAGTAGAATAAAATATTCTGCACACAGTCACAAAAGGTCCAACAGAGAAGGCAGTAACTGAACTCGGATGTGAACTAAAGCTGTCAAACTTTAATTGAAGGTAGAAAACTTACCCTTGGGGATCTAGCTCAGATAAGAAAAACACTATATACAGGGCTGGGCAGACTTGAGTGTGAATCCCCATTCCATGTTTTATTGGTCTGTGTGACCAGGGCCACAGCTTTCCCCTTAGTAATATGGGAAGAAGAGCCAGCTGTGGTAGCACACATCTATAATTCCAGTGCTTGGGAAGCTGAGACAGGAGGATCACAGAATCGAGGCCAGCCTCAGTAATCTAGTGAGACCCTAAGCAACCTAGCGAGAATGTGTTTCAAAAAAAATAAAGAGGCTGGGGTGTAGCTGGGAGGTAGACTATCTCTGGGTTAAATCCCCAGAACCACAAAAACAAAAACAAAATGGAAAGAAGAAAAATGCTCAAATTATGGGCATCACTTACCCCTCTGCTCTGGGCATACCGCTCTGACATATAGTGGACACTTGGTAGTTTTTGTAAATGCTGTACTTTGGCATGGAGGAGGGTGAAATTAATTTTAGCCTGGGATAAAAGAGATAGTTTCCCAAGGAGAGGACTGGGTCGCACTGGACCTGGGCCAGGAGGAACGAGGAGGACTTCAGTGGGAAGAGAGGGGAGAAAAGCCACTTTTGGCAGAGGAAATCGCCTGAGAGCCAAGTAGAGGTGGTGGGACAGCCAGGCAGGCTTCATTTGGCAAGTGCTGTGTAGATTTGCCTTGAACTCCAGGTAACAGAGGAAGGAAAGGGAAGTTAAGAGTGGAAAAGCAGATTCAAGTCAGAGCATCTTGACTCCTTGATGAACAATGTGGACTTTATTGACAAGAAACAAGGCCTGTGTTCCAGAAAGTGCAGCCCACACCACGAGGAAATGCAGAGGAGGCCTGGGCTGTGAGAAGACAGGGCAGGCTGGTAGGCTGTTACTGAGGTCAGTGCTGATGGAGGTCTGTGTTAATGGAAAGGCAGGCTGTGATTCTCACCTAGGAGGGACTCCTTCCAGCAGCCCAAGAGGCCCGTCAGTATTGCAGGTTGAATATCCCTTAGCCAAAATGCTTGGGACTGAAGTGTTTCCGATTTTACAGCTTTTTGCATTTTAAAATATTTGCATAGACCTTATCAGTTGAGCATCCCTAATCCAGAAATCCAAAATCCAAAATGTTCCAAAAACCAGAAACTTTTTGAGGTTCAGATCAGCACTCACTCAAAAAGTTTTGCATTTTAAAGTATTTCAAACTTCTGGGCCAGGGATGCTCAGCCTGTACTTGGAAAGCTTTTTGATATCACCTGTCTGCTCCTGCTGCTGTACTCCCATAGCCTCTGCTACTACTGCCTCTGAGAATCGTTCCTGAGAGGGGAAGACCTTCTCTAAGGGCAGGCATTTGGCTGCTTTAGAATCAAAGGTTGACCCATGAAAGCGGAGAAAGATAAGAGGCAGAACAGCAGCAAAAGGAGAAGAATGAGTTAAAAACCACCTAGAAGTCTAAGCTAAATGACCAGGAAGATGGTGATACCATTAACAGTAGTGAAGACAGGAAGGGACCTGCAGTTGGAGATGGAGAGGAAGAGCATGTGTTTATTCCCACGTACGTTTGGTGTGGAGGTGGCTGATGAGGTTTTCCTAGGCTAGCAAACATGTTTTACATATGCTCAGTAGGTTTTAGTAGGTGTCTCCAGACTCTTCTGTTGATGATACATTTGGAGGAGCTCTGCAACAACGTGAAGGTCCAAGGCCAAAGCAAAGAGCCTGGAAAGGCTTCGTTTCTGAGGTGAAATGTGTTGTTCCGGTTTCCAGCAGCTTCTTAACTCCACAGGAAATTGGATGACTTGTCAATGGCCCTCTGGGACTCAGAAGTTTCCAGAAGGGAGGGAGAAGGAAACACAGCCAGGACTGGCTTCAACGCTTTTCCTCTCTGTTCCCTTTTGACACGGAAACATCAGACCAGGCATGGGCCTCCCACGCCCTCCCCAGCTCTGGCCTCATGGGACTATGCCAGGCCCTCTGGCACACATGGTTCTGATAGTTACTGGGGTTTCTTCCTCTCTCCTTACTTTGAAAATTTAGTCTAAACTGGGAGCATTGGCACATGCCTGTAACTCCAGTACTTGGGAGACTGAGACAGGAGGTTTGTATGTTTGAGGGCAGCCTCTGCAACGTAATGAGACTCTGTTTTAAAATAAAATAGGGCTGGGGGTGGGGAGGGTGCTGCTCAGAGGTAGAATGTCCCTGAGTTCAGTCTTCAGTACCACCAAATAAGCAAACAAACATCTTAGTCTAAACTTTTCAGTTTAATGATTATTTTCTTCTATTCCTGGACAGGTAAAAAAAAGTAATGTAACGACCTGCAAAATGTAATCTTTTGCTTTCTTACTGTTGACTCATTTTATCAGAGAAAAGGGCCCTGGAGATTATTAGGAAGACAAAAGGAAGACTGGCCAGGTGTAGTGGTATACACCTGTAATCCCAGTACTTGGAAAACTGAGACAGGAGGATCACAGGTTTGAGGACAGCCTCAGCAGCTGAGTAAGACCCTGTTTCAAGATAAAAAATAAAAAAATAGGGCTGGGGGTGTAGCTCAAGGTAGAATGCTCCTGGGTTTAGTCCCTACACGCACATGTGTACACAGGAGGGCCTGGCACGTGCTCAGTGTCACCACCGCTTTCTGTCCAGTACTGATATCTTTATCTAGGCTCAGAAGCAGATATCTTTATCTAGGTTCTGTTCTCTAGGTTGTCTTAACTTTCCTTTGATCTTCCCCCTAGTAATCTGACATCTACTGCCCCAGATGCTCTGGCTGTACTCATCCATCCATGTGAGGCATGTGCCTGTTTAGGTTTCCTTCTGCTTTGTCTCTTTTTGGCACTGTTGATCACACCCTCCTCAGCCTTCATCTTATGGTTTTGAGCGGTCTGTCTTTTTTCTATCTGATGCACATTTTTCATTCTCCTTTATGCCATTAACCAGAGAGGGAGATAGAGAGTTGCGCGCTACTAAAGGCTGGATTTGCATCTAAATTCTGCCTGTAATGTCAAGTCAATTAGTGTCTCTGAGCTGCAGTATCCTCATCTGTATGACACATGCTATGAGGGCGTATTGGTTCCCTAGGGCTCCTATAAGGAAGTACCACAGACTGGGGGGCTTCAGTACCAGACATTATTTCCTCCCAGTTCTGGAGGCTGGAAACCCAAGATGGAGGCATGGGCAAGGCAGGTCTCTTCTCTCCCTGGCTTGCAGATGGGTGTCTTTTCCCTGTCTCCATATGCTCTTCCTTCTGTGTATGTGCATCTTCATTTCCTCTTAAAAGAACACCAGTCATCGTGGATTAGAGCCCCTGCCATTGACCTCCTTTTACCTTAATTATCCTTCAAAAATCGTATCTCCCAAGTGCTGGGATTTTAGATGTGTGTGGTGGCGCACACCTAAAATCCCAGCACTTGGGAGGCTTAGACAGGAGAATTGAAGGTTTGAGGCCAGCCTCAGCAACTTAGCAAGACTCTGTTTCAGAATAAAAAATAAAAAAGGGCTGGGGGTGGAGCTTGGAGGTAGAATGCTCCTGGGTTCAATCCCTAGTACCACAGACAAACAAAACAAAAACCTTGTCTCTGAATAGTGACATCTTGGCAAATGGAATTAGATCTCCAACCTAGGAATTTGGAAGGAACTCAGATCAGCCCACAGCGAGAGTTAAATGGAATAATGTAATTAGTGTTATGGGCACCACTCTTCTTCTTGGTCTAGCCTCTCACTGATGCATTTTCCTGAAGCAACGACCTTGGCTCGTTTTATCTTGTGCTTTGCTTCTATTTTTGGAGACATCATTTACTTGAAGGTTTCAAATATTATGTATGTGCAGTGACACCCAAATCCATGTTTCAGACTCATTCTGAAAGATGAGTGCCAGACTACCTTTTCCCCACACCACCTGTAACTGGCACATGTGACTACCCAAAACCAAAGGCGCTCCCTCACCCCCACCCAGGCCTGCAGAGAAACACCCACCCAGCACCCAAGCTCAGGCACCTTGTGATCTAATTGATCACCAAGTGTAAGTCAGTATATTCTAGCATCATTAGATGCTATTATATACTATTATATTCTAGCAGAATAGTAGATTCCATCCATTGCTGTCCTTATCGTTAATTGCTTGAGTTAAACCATCTTTTTTCTTAAACTTGATTTCTCTGTATCTTGTTTTTTTTTTTTTTTTTTCTATGTTCAATCACTGTGCCATGAGGGTTGTTTTTCTAAAGTGTCATTTCATCATTTCATTTCTATCACTTAAGTCCTTCACTGTTCCCCTTCCATTGCAGAAAGATGAAGTAGCCCCTCAGCATGGCGAGCAGCTGCCTCCTCCCCTCCCCTCCCCAAGCAGCCTCTGCTGCCACCTGCACCACCTCTACCCTCTGCCTGGAAAACACTGTGTGTGTGTGTGTGTGTGTGTGTGTGTGTGTGTGTGTGTGTGTACTACTGGGAATTGAGCCTGGGGCATTCTACTTCCACACTACACCCCTAACCCTATTTTATTTTTATTTGGAAACAGGGTCTCACTAGGTTGATGAGAATCTCACTATTTGCTGAGGCTGTCCTCAAACCTGCGATCCTCTTGTCTCATCCTCCCAAGTACTGGGATTACAAGCATGCACCAACATGCCCAGATGGAAAACACCTTTTTTAAAGATCTGGTTGGATGTCATTTTCTCTGTGAATCATTCCCCAGCTTTATTTTATTTTTTGGGGGGTAAAATATGCATAACATAAAATTTGCCATTTTAAGCATTTTAACTGTGCGATTCCGTGGTGTAGATATCCTCAAAATGTTGTACAACCATTACTACTATCAAGTCTCAGAACTTTTTCATCTCTCCAAACAAAAACTCTGTAGTCATTGCATACACCTTCTACTTCCCTTGGTAACCTCTAGTCTACTTACTATCTCTTAAGTATCCTAGATATTTCAAATCAATGGACTCATATATTATTTGGTGGTACTGGGGACTGAACCCAGGGCATTCTACCTCTGAGGTACATGCCCAGCCCTTTTTATTTTGAAATAGGATCTTGCTGAGTTGCTGAGACTGGCTTTTAATCTGCAATCCTTCTGTCTCAGCCTCTCAAGGTCTAGGATTACAAGGGTGTGCCACTGCACTCAGCTAGAATCATATAATACTTGAAATTTCCTGTGTGCTATTTCATTTGATATAAGGTTCATCCACGTTGTAGCTAGTATCAAAATTCTCTTCCTTTTTTTCAGCTGAATAATATTCCATTGTATATATTTACCATCCTTTGTTTATCCATCTACTAGTTGATAAGCACTTGGGTTGTTTCTACCTCTTGACAATTGTGAATAGTGCTGCCACAGACAGTCACGTACAAGTATCTGAGTCCTTTTTTTCAGTTCTTTTGGGAACATGTCTAATAATGAGCTGGATTTCCTAAACTTCTTGAGTTAATTTCTTCCTCTTGTGTTCTCAAATCCCATTCTATGTGACTCTACTATGGTGTGTAACATATTGTACTGCAAATTTTGTATGCTCCTATCTGCACCTCATTGGATTATATACAACATATGTACAATATGGAGGCTATAGTCTGAAAGTAAGCGGCCAGACATCTATTAAAGAGTTGCTTGAAGAAATGAAAGAACAAACCCCCAAACTCAATCATATTATGGGCATGATGATTAACTGTACCAAAATTTGCTTGCCATTAAAGCCTGTTTATAATCAGATTCTAAAGAGAAACATCTTACTAATCTAATAGAATAGGGGGAAAGTGCAAAATTTAGGGAGTAGACACTTTTCCTTATAAGAAGAGGCTTCTTGAAACAGCTGGAAGTATTTGAAACCCAGCCATAGTCTGAAGGACCAACCGGACGCAGTCAGGGTTTGTGACACAGAGCAAGTATCACTTTCATCTGTGATTTAAAAACGTACCAATTACCAATAAGAAATATCAATTGGAACTTTTTGCTTTCTACTTTTAGACATTCCGTCCAGCTGCTATGCTAATAGAGCGATCATCTGACTTTGGGAAAACTTGGGGTGTATACAGATACTTTGCCTATGACTGTGAGAGCTCCTTCCCAGGTATTTCAACTGGCCCCATGAAAAAAGTCGATGACATCATCTGCGATTCCCGGTATTCTGACATCGAACCCTCAACGGAGGGGGAGGTTTGTTGGCTCTTTTGTTTTACAATCTACTTGCAAGTCTACTTTTTGATCATTGCAAAACTACCAACCACTGTTATATCTATTTTTAGGTGATATTTCGTGCTTTAGATCCTGCATTCAAAATAGAAGATCCTTATAGCCCAAGGATACAGAGTAAGCCTGTTTTCAAATAAAAGTTTGGATGGGAAACAGCATTTGTGGAATAAGTATTACCCAGAGCACTGCTCCACAGACTCTAAATATTCACTCCCAAATCCACCTGTTTCCTTCCTCTTCAGTACCTTACCTGGAGTTCTTGAAATTACCAATAATGATGGAGAACACATTTTGATAAGAGTAAAAGATTAATGTCATAAGTACTCAATTATGCAGATCATCCTGCTTTTTATGTAATTGCTCAGTATATTGATTACAAAGTAAGCTCTTGTAACAAATTGTGCCATAATACAGTTGCTTAAATAAAATACAAGTTCATTTCTCTTGTATGAAATCAGCCAGAGGAATTTTCAGAGAAGAAATGTACTCAATTGCCATCATGAGGCTTTCCAGATAAAATACAGGATGATGTCCAGTTAAATTTGATAAACAGTTAATTCTTTCTTAATACAACTATATTGCATATAACATTTGTGATGAGTACAAACCCCAGGCAATATTTTTGGTTAGTATACCTATGTTTCAGGTGATATTTGGGACAAACTTATACCCAAAAATGATAGATTATTTGCAGGTCAAATTTAACTGGGCATCCTTTATTTTTATTTGCTAACTTGGATAACCTTAGCTATAAACCATCTGTCTTCCTAGGTTTATCCATGTGAGTAGAGTTAGACCACCACTGCTATGTCCTCATCCCAATCTGGGGAGGGCACGCAAATTTCACTTTAAGAGGAGACGTGGAAGCTGTCCATATCATGTCTATTCACATAACATTGGCCACAGTGGGTCACATGGAGACGCTAGGAAGCACTTCTAGCTAGGTGGCCACGTGCTCGGCCAAAACTCTTGATGAGGGCTCGTGTCAAAGGAAGATGGGAAGAAAGAATGCTGAAGGGAAATCAAGTGTGAGCCAGGCTCAATATACTCGATAAGGTGAGGGCTGTATTTCTATTTAACAGATGAGTAAGCCAGCGCTCAGTCAGGCAGCATTCATCATGAGTTAACGTGGCTGTTAGGTGGCAGTCAGGTCTTGAACCCTTGTGTTACGACTCTCACTTCAGAGCTCTTTCTGTTGTTCAGCAGATATGCTTATGCTATGGCAGGGTTGCATTCTAATAGTATGGGAAGGCAGAATGTGCAAGAACTAAAGATTGATTTGGATTTGGATTTGGACAGAGTTTAACTCCCATTTCAATCATTTTGTAGCTGTATGATGTCGGGAAAGTGATCTGTTTAAAACTTTGTGTTTGGGGGGTGTGGCTTTCTTATTTATTTATTTATTCATTCATTCATTCATTCATTCATTCATTCATTTTGTGGTCACGGGGCTTGAACCTGGGGGCATTCTACCTCTGAACTACATCACAGACCTATTGTATTTTTTATTTGGAAACAAAGTCTTGCTAAGTTGTAGGATTACAGGCATGCACCACCACACTTGGCTTTTTTTTTTTTTTTTTTTTGCGGTACTGGGGATTGAACTCAGGGGCATTCTACCGCCAAGCTATACCCCCAGCCCTATTTTTTATTCTTTATTTTGAAACAGGGTCTCACTAAGTTGCAGAGTGCCTCACTAGGTAGCTGAGTTTTTTTTTAATTTTAAAGTTGAGATAGTAATATAGACCTTAGGGTTGTTATGGAGGGAAAAAGAGTTGGTGTATGTCAATGACAACCAAAATGTCCGACACATAAGAACTGTTCAGTAAGTTGAAGCTGCTGCTGTTGATGTTAATATTGTTACCATCAGCTCTGGTCCTGGATGTCACAGTGAAAGGGTAGGATTGTCTCCCTTGCTACAAAGGTGCAGCTGGTTGAGCAGAGGCAGGGTAGGTTCTTGCTGATCATTCCCAGCTGTGCTTGGCCCTAATTTTAACCAAGGCCTCATAGAAGTGCCAAGCCAGAAGCATGGAAGAATAGAGTGGAAGAAATCCAGGAAAGATTGCCAGAAAAGTACCGCTTCCCCACTTAATTTTACATGTGGCCCAGACTGTCTCTGGTCCATAATTTACTCATTCATTCTATTGTAAAACAAATATTTAATGGCATGTCCAGCTCTGTGCCAATTTCTGAGTGAGCCCTGAAGCCGTCACTCCAGTTGTGAAAAACATCTATCTAGGCTCCAGGACAAACACCTCCTGGGTCTCTAAGAAGACTAAGCTGCCTCTTTGTAGGTGAAATTTGTGGGATTTAGGCAACATGCTGCTTTTATAACTTTAATTATCTTGCCTTTCATTGTTCAATGACATCAGAAAACCTGTTTCCCTATTTTGAAAGCATCTATGTTAGCCGGTCATGTTTTGATTTACTTTGTAATCAGTGGAACATTTCTGTAGTTATCCCTATTTTTGAGGCTGCTGAGATGCTCTTCAAAAGTGATCTGCCTCTTAGAACAGCAATCAGCCTGAGGCTTAGTTGTCACTAAATATGGCAGGAGAGAATGGGAAACTTATTTGCTCTTCTGAGGGTTTCCACAAAGATCAGTTCAAGGGTTTCTAAATACTCCAACTGCCCTTCACTTTTGTTACGTGACCCTCCTCAATGGTGCTTGTGTTCATTTTTCACATAAGGAAATGTTGGCATTCATGACCACCATTCAGCTCAGTAGGAACGCAGCTCTCTGCTTCATTTTCTGATTTTACAAAGAGCCTAAGTTTAATGCTTGCACTTTGCCTTTCCACCCCCAGGCATTTCTGTAGCCTTCATTGTAAGTTATGCATGTCAGTACTATGTAAAGTTGAATGTAGGCTTTGAAAGTATCCGATGCACTTAGCCACTACCCTTTTGTCTTGCATTGTACATTGTTAGAATGCATCAGCATAAATGGAAGTAAAGCCTAAGAATGATTTCAGTCTTCAGAGCTCAGTAACAGGGCAGATGGACTAACCAGTCTCCTGGGATCCACTTTGACAAGAACAACTTAGTAGTTAATAAAAACCACTGTGGAGGAGGTTGACTAGCTCTTGGTTTATCCAGTTTTTAGAGGATGTAATTAAAGCCCAGCTTCTATAATAAGTATAGGTAAATTGAAGCCAGGCCCAGTGGCACACACCTGTAAGCCCAGTACTTGGGGGGATGAGACAGGAAGATCGAAGATTCAAGGCCAGCCTGGGCAATTTAGCGAGCTCCTCAGCAACTTAGCGAAACCCTATTTCAGAATAAAAAATAAAATAGAGCCAAGGTATAACTTGGAGGATTTAGCCTCTGGGCTAAATCCCCAATACCAAAAAGAAAAAAGAAAAAATTTATTTATAAGTAACTTATACTATACCCTTTTATCTCATGTCACTTTTGTGTGTGTGTGTGTGTGTGTGTGTGTGTGTGTGCGCACGCATGTGCGTGCGCCACTGGAGATTGAACCTAGAGGCATTCTACCTCTGAGCTATACCCTCAGTGTTGTTTTATTTTTATTTTGAAACTGGGTCTCACTAAGTTGCTGAGGCTGGCTTCAAATCTGTGATCCTCCTGTCTCAGCCTCCCAAGTACTGGGATTATAGGTGTGTGCCACCATACCCAACCATGTCACTATTTTATATTGATAAATGTGGAAATGTTTTGTAAAACTAGGACAAAAATCTGTAGACTAAAATCTGTTACTGAAAAATGTGGTTGAAATGTTCTTTCCCTGGATTGTAGTTATTCTATAGGGTTACAATTATTTTGATAATTTGGATTCCATTTAAGTGGCCAGGAATTTCAAATAGTATCTTCTCCTTCAAAAATAAACACATAAGAAAATGCTCCTAACTGGAAAATAATAATGAGAATTCTTAAAGTGCTTTGATGAATCCTTTCCCACATTTTCTGACCTTGAGACTGACACTAATTGCTGTGAGAGCCAGATGGAATTGCAGTATTTTAGATTACCAGGTGCCAGAGGGGCCCAGTGATCATGCACCTGCATTCTTATGATTTCTCAGCTTTCACACATCTTCCTGAAACCTTGGTCTGCAAATAGACCCTCCATCACAGAACGGACATTCCTTAGTAAACCGATGAGAAGGCAGTGAGCTCCCCTGCTTCATGTTAAGCTTCACAGATGTCATGTAGATCATTCTGGGGGAGTAAACTTTACTTAAGCCATGTTCATTCCTCAAGGCTTGCTCCAAAGAGAAAAAACTGATGTGTAATCGCAAAAGAATCCTTGCCTGTTTGATCAGACCTTTTCATCTTTCTGCTCACCTTCGCAGATCTATTAAAAATCACCAACTTGAGGATCAAGTTTGTGAAGCTGCATACTTTGGGAGATAACCTTTTGGATTCCAGAATGGAAATCAGGGAGAAGTACTATTATGCAGTGTACGATATGGTGGTTCGAGGCAATTGCTTCTGCTATGGCCATGCCAGTGAGTGCGCCCCCGTGGATGGGATCGATGAAGAAGTGGAAGGGATGGTAAGTGAGCTTGCCTAGTGGCTTTCTCCCTGGCACGGGTGATTCTACAAGGCCAACCGAAGCTGGTCTGACCTTGAGCCTTTCACATTTTTTGTGGAAGTTTTAGTGTTTCTAGACTTAGTTTAGGCCCCTTACATCGGATTGGTGGTTGATTGCTAATTTTTTCTTTGAAGAATTTGTTGGACTTTGAATATGTACAGACTTCTCATGTCATAGACCCTGAATTAATTTTTGGAATTCATTATTGTACGCTATTGCTAAAGTAAATATTTTAGTCACTGAGGAATAAAAAAAAAAATATCTAACAATTGAGTCTGCTTTTACATTAGGAAAGATTAAGAACTGCATGTATTCAGTCTTTATGCTAGAAAGCACAAATTGATTCCAGCCCAGAGAAACTAGAAATTTTAACCCAGACCCATAGGATGTCATTTAGAGACTTAGTGTTCAAATAGTTTTCTTTCTGTCTTTTCCTTCTAATTTTATTCCTTTTTTTGTGTGTGTGTGTGGTATTGTGGATTGAACCCAGGGGCATTCTCCTTCTGAGCTACACCCCCAGCCCTATTTTTTATTCTTTACTTTGAAACAAGGTCTCACTAAGTTGCAGAGAGCCTCACTAAGTAGCTGAGGCTGGTCTCAAACCTGTAATCCTCCTGTCTCAGCCTCCCAAGTACTGGAATTACAAGCGTGCGCCACCATGCCTGGCTCCTTTCTCACTTTTATACTGTTTGCAAATTATATATGTTTTGAAATTTGGGATTTGGGTGACTTCGCCAAATGAACAAAGAAGGTTGGAATATTCTAACCCAGTTAAGTGGTTTCTAGGCGAATTCTTGTAGATCCATAGGATTTTTTTATGTGCTTTTATGACCATAGGAATTTAATGCCAGATAGGATTCAGGAGATCACCTTAGCCAACAGTCCTTGATAGAAGAGACCAGAGATTTAGTACTTTGCTAGAAACCCAAGTTAGTGAATATCAGATGAATGTTCAAATCTAGTGCTCCTGCCTCTGCGCTGGGGTTCCTTTCACTAAACTCTTGGCCTCCTTTGAGAAGGGTGTATCTTTCTTGCTTACTATCTGTCTTTTCAAAGATTGTTAGTGCTTGTCAAAAAAAAGTGCCGAATTGAGTGTATTCAGCTCATCTAAAACTTCTGCTTGCCCTTTACTCCAGTTAGAAGTCAGAGTGCAGGAGCCAGGCGTGATGACTCACTCTTGTAATCCCAGCATTTGGGAGGCTGAGACCTGAGGATTGGGGTTAGCGGCCAGCCTCAGCTACCTAGTGAGGCACTCCGCAACTTAGTGAGACCCTGTTTCAAAATAAAGAATAAAAAATAGGGCTGGGGGTGGAGCTCGGAGGTAGAATGTCCCTGAGTTCAATCTCCAGTACTGCAAAAAAAAAAAAAAAAGAAAAAGTCATAGGCATTCTACCTCTGAGCCACACCCTTGGCCCTTTTTATTTTATTTATTTATTTATTTTTTATTTTGAAAGAGGATCTTGCTAGGTTGTGACCTAGCTTCAAACCTGTGACCCTCCTGTTTCAACCTCCCAAGTACTGGGATTACCGGTATATGCCATCATGCCCAGCAACATCTTGGATTTTTAACAGAGCTTGAAGGAAGGGACAGATATTCTCTAATCTTACTACTAAATCTTTCAGAGAATGCTAAGCAGAATATATTTACTTTCCAGTGTAACAGATCTGCTGTGTTGTTCATGACATGTCACTCTCAGGACATCCAGATATGTTGTCCTGTTTGTTCAGACACTGTAGAGTCTTGTGGTGTACGCTTTGCAATGTTTTTCATTTTGTGTAAAACTATCTGATAGTGAAGAGATTTTAATCTTCAAGTAACTGCACTCCCATAAGGACAGATCCAGGAAGGCCCTGTCAGTCCTGTTTGTGAATTCCATTCTGTAGAGACCAGTGTTAAGGTGAAGTGTCCATGGACACATTCATACTCTGTGGGCAGAAATATCTTATCATTGATACACCTCAGGGGTCGTAAGTATGTGTGCCTTGCAGCAAAAAAACAAGTGGAATAGTGCCACTTGAGCCCTTCAGAAAGCAGATTAATTTGTACCATTTGTTGAAATTTTGTTTCTTTACTTGAAGGAAAAAAATAAATGCAAATGGTTAATTTTTAAACTTTTTATTTTGGTTGAAAAAAATGTTAATGCTGTTCCTAGAGAAAAAAAACAAATAAGCAAGCAAAAAATTTTTAAAGAAATGATTATCTGGCCTAGTAGTAAAAGATACAGAAATGGGAATTGGTTTCCAGATGGTAGATTGGTATATATACATTCAGTTCTGCATTATAACTTTTGTAAATTGCTATTATAAAAGATGTTTTAAAATTCTTAAGTAACAAGTTTTTTTTTCCCCTTTAATTCTTAAGAAGCTAATTTTCTTCATCTGCGTTCTTTTCAGATATTCACTAAAATGTTCATTGGACATCCATTCTATAAGAGGAACTATTCTAGAAATGGGGGTCATAGCCATCAAAAAATGAATAGAACCTACTGGGGGAGGGAGAAAATAAAAACAAACCTCTCTGTGCCAAGATAGAGAGCAGTATGAAAGAGCTTACACCTTCCACTGGTTGTATTGGTTGTAATGGTTGTGGAGGAAATCTGGCCATTACTTTATCTCTCTTCGCTGTTTCCTATTTTTGCAACGTTCAAGGTACATGGACACTGCATGTGCAGGCATAACACAAAGGGCCTAAACTGTGAACTGTGCATGGATTTCTACCATGATTTGCCTTGGAGACCTGCCGAAGGTCGAAACAGCAATGCCTGTAAAAGTAAGTATTGGTGAACAGGACATTTTGAATCAGTTAGGACTCCAGTATCCATTTTCTCATTAGCAACACTCCAACTGTGTGCTGTTTTGCAGAGGGAAGAAAAGTCACTCCCCTTCCACCATATTCACCCCAATACTCCTGGGAAACTGACAGTATGCATTCAGTTAAACTAGTAAAAATTACTATTTTCTGAGCAACACCTATGTGTTTGGCACTGACCGAGGAAGACTGAACTGTTGTCCTTGCCCTTGTACTTGTTTTTAGGACAAGATGACAATAAGGGAAACATGGCATTGGTAGATGGTTAAGGTGAAAGAGATATGGAGTAAGGGTTTGGGCCTCGTCTCCATGCCAGCCCAGCTATGGCTTCTAACCACCCACCACTCATCTGGCCATCCCAGTTTTATTCTCTGGGCAGATATGTACAGCTGTGTAAACTCCTCCCACCTGACTCTCAGTGATTCTGATATTCTTACCTCCCCTTAAAGAGCATGCCTGTCTCTGCACCCACTAGGAGGAATGTTCTAGAAGTTTGGAAACCAGTTAAAGTTGGAGTGGTGAAAGCTTTTGTAGCAGGTCTCACCCGCTGGCCCTTGCAGAGTCCTTAAGTTACCCAAGGGAGTAAGAGGGAGGTGGTCTAGGGGCTGAGGATACATCAGTTGGTAAGACACAGTCCCCCTGCAGGATGTCCTGTTGAGGGGAGACAGATGAGGTGGGAAGCCTGGAGCGCAGAGCCCCATAAGGGCCAGACTGAGATAAGCTGCACCATGAGCAGCCATCAGGAATTGTGTGCATTATGAGCATGAGAGGGAGATGATTAGGTCAGTTGGACAAACATGACTCCCAAGAGGCTAGAGGAGGGAAGTGCCACACCTGAGCAGGCTGGCTGGTGTCTGTTAAACCCCTGAGCTGCACCCTCAAGCCCTTTTTATTATTTTGTAACAGGATCTTGCTAAATTGCTGAGGCTGGCCTGGAGCCCACGACCCTCCTGTCTCAACCTTCCAAGTATTAGGATTACAAGCATGCTCCACCTCACCTGGATACCAATAAATAATTAAAAAATAAGAAAAAGCTTTCTAATCTATTTACCAATCGGTGATGGAGTTGGTAGGAGCAAAACTCATTTAGTAAACTAGGGATTAAGTTCAGGCAAAAGAACAATCAACAAGAAGACATGGTGAAGCCAGGTGTGGTGGTGCATGCTTGTAATCCCAGTACTTGGGAGGCTGAGACCAGAGGATCCGAGTTTGCGGCCAGCCTCAGCTACTTAGTGAGGCTCCTCGAAGCTTAGTGAGACCCTGTTTCCAAATAAAGAATAAAAAAATAGGGCTGGGGGTACTGCTCAGCGGTAGAATGACCCTGGGTTCAATCCCCAGGTACCACAAAAAAAAAGGTTGGAAATCCAAAAAATGTGAACTCTATGAAATAAATACACTTATCAGTAGAAGAATATGAGCTATTAAAAAATGGAAAACCCTTGGATAAAACTTCCTTGGAAATGTAAGCTCAGAAGGAAGGCTGCCCCTCCACTGGAGGGGCCTGTAAGTCCCAAGTGGGGCTGGCTGGAAACATCCAAAGGACATCTGGGTAGGACATTCCTAGGAAAGCCTGACTGGGCTTCCTGCTTGGATGAACAGGGTATGAAGGACTGATGACCCCCCTCCCCATTCCCACCACGACAACCCCAGGCCAGGTGGTATACTCTTTGGTGAGAGTCAAGGTGGGGATAGAGAGCCCTTGGGTTCAATCCCCAGTACCACAAAAAAATATTTATTGGCACACTTTAATTATACACTAACATAGGATTCGTTGCGATATATTCATATATGCACATAATTTGGTCGATTTCATTCCCCAGTATAAAAGGCTTTTCTTGACATTGATCTTGTCTCACAGAGTGTAACTGCAATGAGCATTCCAGCTCATGCCACTTTGACATGGCAGTCTTCCTGGCCACTGGGAACGTGAGCGGGGGCGTATGCGACGATTGTCAGCACAACACCATGGGCCGAAACTGTGAGCAGTGCAAACCGTTCTACTACCAGCACCCGGAGAGGGACGTCCGAGACCCTAACCTCTGTGAACGTACGTTGGGATGTGTTGCTCGAGGGGCCTGCTTCAAGTTACCTTCCACATAGAAGAGTCTGCAGTTAACATCCTTCTTGTAGAACTCCAGGCACGAAGAGCAGACCCAGCATTGCTGGTTGAATGGCTCTCTAGGGTCCTGGGAGTGGAATTTACTTGGTAGTTGAGCCTTCTTCAGTTTATTTTTGTGACATTTAGAGGGTAAATGGGAACAAAAGCATATTGTGTTTCCTGGTTCTTTTAACCTGGTGCTTTCCATTCTTCTTAGAATGTACGTGTGACCCAGCGGGCTCTCAGAATGAGGGAATCTGTGACAGTTACACTGATTTTTCTGCTGGTCTCATTGCTGGTCAGTGTCGATGTAAATTACATGTGGAAGGAGAATACTGTGATGTTTGCAAAGAAGGTTTCTATGGCTTAAGTGCTGAAGATCCTTTTGGCTGTAAATGTAAGTCCGTTTTGTTAAAAGTTTGGGAGGTCTCCTATGGACATAATTCCCATCTTCCTTTATAATCCTAAAGCCAAACTACTTCTTTGGACTCATGTGATTTGTTTCTTTGCTTTCCTTTGTCTCTAATAAAGCTTGTGGTTGCAACCCTCTGGGCACGATTCCTGGTGGGAATCCTTGTGATTCTGAGACCGGTTACTGCTACTGCAAGCGTCTGGTGACAGGACAGCGCTGTGACCAGTGTCTGGTAGGTAAATCCTAATCACATGGGATGAGCAGTTTGTGAATCTGACATGTTCCAGGAGAGAACGCTTTTTACCACCATAGGTCCTACCCCCATCCTTACGCGTTAATGTTAACAGACACAAATAGAAGATTCACAAGACAGGAACTACTAGTGACTAATTTGATAAGATAGCCACTGTTAGAATTGTAAAATAAAGCCACGATAAAGTACCAGTTTCATAGACAAATTAATAAAAGTTTTTAAAAAATGAGAATGCTAACTATGAGCAAGGATGTAAGGAGCTACTAACATGCTCGTTTGCTGTTGATAGAAATGCAGATTGGTTCATACTCTGAAAAGCATTTTGGAGCTAGAGCTCAGTAGCCTATAAAAATGTGCATATCCCTTGACCCATTAATCCCACTTCTGGGAATCTGTCCTAATAAAACAATCAGAAAATTGGACAAAGATGTGTTCACCAGAAAATTTATTGCATCTTTTATTAATGATGGTAGAAAACTTGGAAACAACAGTGGGAAATAGTTAAGTAAATTTGGGGACTTCCATACAGTGTGTTATTTGGTTGTCATTGAAAATGACAGTAATGTGAAGAAATGCTTGTGTTGTTAAATTAAAAAAAAAAAAAAGGAGGGGTATGAATAATGTCTTGGTTGTGTAGGGGGGAAAATTTATCAAGAAAGACAAAATCTGAAAGGAAATACAACAAAAGCTTACTATAATGACTGAATGGAATAATTTTTGGTTTGGGGGTATTTCTTATTGTTGTTTTTTTCTTCCCTGTGCTGGGGCTTGAATCTAGGGCCCAGCACATGCCAGGCAAGCGCTCCACCACTGAGCTGCAGCCCCAGCCATGAGTGGAATAATTATGAGGGTAGTTAAAGAAAAATCCATATTCTATGACATTCTTACGCTGCTTTAAAATGTAGGAGGATTTCCTGGCCCTAGAGTATGTTTATGACCACTAGATACATATATTTGCATATAATCTTTTTTTGTGGTACTGGGGTGGAACTCAGGGGCATTCTACCTCTGAGCTACACCCCCAGCCCTATTTTATTCTTTATTTTTGAAACAAGGTCTCACTAAATTACAGAGGGCCTCACAAGTTGCTGAGGCTGGCCTCGAACTTGTGATTCTCCTGTCTCAGCCTCCCAAGTACTAGGATTACAAGTGTGCGCCACCACACCTGGCTTGCATATAATCTTGATAGATTCTTCAATAGATTTCTGGAAAACTGATTTAAATTGGTGAGCCTGTTTTTGTCTGCTCACTTTTGAGGTGTGGAAATCTTCCCTGGACAGATCTTATTTCCATCTTATTTCCCGTTTCTTATTTCCATCTATATAGCCCCTCAGACTTGGCGATCTGGTCACCCTCCAGCTGTGAGAATAGCCAGTGCTAGCTTTACGCTGTTTCCACATAGATGAATCCTGCAGGAAAATTTTGAGGCCTGCCAAATATTTGCCATAACTCCCTTGCTGCCAGAGTAAGAAAATTGCCAAAAGAAGAAAACTGGCTGTCTGTATTGTTTGCTCGTATTAATTGTTCAGAGCAGGACATAGCAGAGGAGTCAGTGATCCGGCCTTGTCACATGATTATGTAGAACCCTCTGACTCCAGCGACCCATGGCTTGGGCTGCATTATTTCAGAATAGTCCTTCCCTTTGGCAGCCTTCTGCTTTCGCAGTGAAAATAAACATTGGGCAGAACAACCATAACACGCGTGACTTGTTCCTCTTAGGGTCTGTTGTGTAATTACAGGAACCCACCTTGACTTGTTTAACCTTTCATTCTGCAGCCACAGCACTGGGGCCTAAGCAATGACTTGGATGGGTGTCGACCTTGTGATTGTGACATTGGAGGAGCGTTGAACAATAGGTGAGTCGAGTGTCACTTACACTCTCCCACCCAGACACCCAGGAGAGCCAGGGCTTCTAGAAATAAAAAAGAGCTGGGGGGTAACTTGGAGATAGAATGCTCCAGTCTCTTAAGAAAATATGCAGAATAAGTTCATCTTCAGTTTTGAATACCTGATAATCATTTTTGTCGGTACCTGCAGTCCCAATATTTTTGAAGATTTTTTTCATTCCAAAACTAAGCTTGGAAACCTCCTAGTTTGAGTTTTCATAGCATTATCAGTTGTTTTTGTACTTTTACTTTGCAGTATTTTTTAAATTATGGAAGCCATGTGTACCCACAGTTTAAAAAAAAAAAGATTTAAACAATTCAGACAGATATAGAGCAAAAATTAGGTGTTTCTTGTTCTCTCTCTTCCAAGTTTCTTCTAGGCACTGCTAGAAGTGCTATCAGGAGCTTCTTGTATCTCCCTACACATTAATAATAGAGTTTAATATTCCTGTTAAAAATTAGTATTTCTTAGCCAGGCTTGGTGGCACATATTTGTAATCCCAGTATTTGAGAGGCTGAGACAGGAGGATCTCAGGTTCCAGGTCAGCCTCAGCAACTTAACTGGGCTGAGAGTGTTGTTCAAAGGTAAAATGCCCCTGGGTTCAATCCCTAGTACCATTAATAAATAAATAACTTGTTAGGTTATTTATTTTATTTATTAAAAATAAATAAAAACTAACATGTTATTTATTAAAGATGAGTTCAAAGAAAAAAAACAGTTCATGATTTTCCACTTATCTTTACTCAGGTAAAGATATTCTGAAAGTTGCTTTTATTGTAGAATCTTTTCCATATCAACATATACTCATCTACCTTTTTTTTCAATAGCCTCCTGGCATTCTGTCATGTGAAAGTGGCATGACATTTATTTCTCTCTCTCTTTTTTAATTTTAAAATGCTGTAATGAATATTCTTGCAGATATTTTTTCCAGAGACATAGATTTATTTAGGAAAGTAATACAAACACATTCAAGGGAGAATGTAGGCCCCCTCAAAAGTGAGAGACCTGCAGGCATAACTGGATGAGCACCTGTAGACATTTCTGTAGACCAGATTACCAGCAATGGAACTGCTAAGTCAACACACATGCACTTTTTTTTTCTTTTTTGATACTAAAGATTGAACTCAGGAGCATTCTACCTCCAAACTACACCCCCAGCCCTTTTTATGTTTTGAAACAGAGTCTCACTAGGTTGCTGAGGCTGGCCTTGAACCTGCAGTTCTTCTGTGTCAGCCTCCTAAGTACTGGGACTAACGGCCTGTACCACCATACCCGAATCATTTTTTATTTTAATAGAGAATGTCAGATTGTTCCAAACCGATTATACCAGTTGATTTTTCCTACTGTATGGTTATTAAGTGCCTTTCCCTTCTCCCTGCAACAGCTAATATCATCAAACATTTTATTTTCACCAATCTAACAGATGAATAAGATTCTCATTTCGATTTATGTAGAGAATCTTATTTTGCTATTTTAGGAACTTCCACATCCATTAATAACATATAATAATTTTTTAGTTACTTAAGCATGTTAATATCCCTTGAATAGATGAGACATGAAGCTCTACCCAAAATGATCACAATACACATTTGGCAAGAGGTGCAATTTGTGGGAGTTTAATAAACCACCTTTGAGCCCAAGAGAATTTTGGTCTCTCTCCCTGGATCAGAGTCAGAGCATCTGGTAAAGACAGTGTAAGTGAGGGCTGAGAGAATCGGCAGATGTTTCCTTGTCCTGAATCTCCCCTCAGAGAACATGCCAAATTCATTGAGCAAGGGTTGTGTACTCAAAAATCAACACTCTTACAAGATTATTTCCCAACACCATAGTAGTCCGATGGGAAGGAATGAAATAACGGGTGGTAAGAACATATTCTGTTTGGCTCTTTATTTGGATTTGTTCCTTTCAAGACTGTGTTGCAGATTTAGTACTGCTGTAGCCTTCAAAATTCAAGTGAGAGATTCTGTTCTTAGAAAACCTCCAGCGGGGCTGGGCGTGGTAGTGTATGCCTGTAATTCCAGTACTTGGGAGACTGAGACAGGATTGAAGGTTTGAGGCCAGCCTAGGCAATTTTGTAAGACACTGTTTCAAATAAAAACTAAAAACTAAAAAACTTGGAAGTAAGAATGCCCCTGAGTTCCATCCCCCAATACCAAGAAAAAGAAAACCTAGGAATATCCATAAAAGCAGGAAAGAAGAAAGACCTACCAGCCTCTGCTTATGGAATCCCTTTTCTGACTCTCTTTTGACTCCCAGAATACTTGTTGATTCCTTTAGCAACTGATTCCTCCATTTAGAGCTGTTACCACCCCTACAGTCCTCCTTTATCAAATGAAAGTGGCATACGAAATTCTCCATATTACATTATGAGCTCAGCGATGCCTTGTGTTCCTTTACCCCAACTCTTTTCCTCGATTCCACACATATTTCCTGCCTCTCCACCACACACAGCCCCTTGGCCTACAAAAACTAGAATGTTCATCAAAAGAGTTGGTGAAGTAAAACATTTTAGTAGAGAATTTAAACAGATAGTCATCTGATCATTCTCAAAGGACTGATAAGACACCTAATCCTATGGGGAAGAAAGAGTCTTTAAAGATACCTTCCGGCCAGGGCGCGGTGGTGCGCCCTTGTAATCCCAGTACTTAGGAGGCTGAGACAGGAAAATCGAGGGTTTGCGGCCAGCCTCAGCTACTTAGTGAGGCCCTCTGCAACTTAGCGAGACCCTGTTTCAAAATAAAAAATTTAAAAATAGGGCTGGGGGTGTAACCCGGAGGTAGAATACCCCTGGGTTCAATCCCCAGTACCATATACACACACACAAAAAGACACCTTCCAATTTCCCCCCAAAAGGCATTTCTCAGGCCTGGCCCCTGAGAGCATTGTTTTTGCTAGGAAAGTATCCCTTCACTTTGCCTTGGACACATAGCAGGTATTAAGCAAATGTGGACTTGAGTAAAAGAATTTGAGAAGCAAAAGGTTTTTGTTTCTGGTACTAGGGATTGAACCCAGGGTATTCTACCTCTGAGTTACACCTCCAGCCCTTTTTATTTTTATTTACTTTTTATTTTGAAACAGGGTCTCACTAAGTTACTGAGGGTCTCATTATGTTGATGAGGCTGACCTCCAACCTGCAATCTTTCTCTCTCATCCTCCCCAAATTCTGGGATTACAGGCATGCGCTACCACACCCCGCTGATAAGCAAAAGGCTTTTAAGAGGTAGTGACAATATACACTCCTTAGGTGAGGCAGTCTTTTACTATGACTCCTAGAGCACTTTAGTCACTTTGGCCAGGGACAGAATTAAGTGTAAAAGTGTAAAAATAGTTTGAAATGAAAAACTTTTTTTTTTTTTTTGCGGTACTGGGGATTGAACTCAGGGGCATTCTGCCTCCAAGCTATACCCCCAGCCCTATTTTTTATTCTGAAACCGGGTCTTGCTAAGTTGCGGAGTGCCTCACTGGGTAGCTGAGGCTGGCCTCGATCCTCCGGTCTCAGCCTCCCGAATGCTGGGATTACAAGCGTGCGCCACCACGCCCGGCTGAAATGAAAAACATTTTAAAATGTGTAGTGAGCCAAATGGATTTGGGGTTGTACAATATGAACTCTAGTAATCCTTGTCTATTATGTTGGTAGCTAATAAATTTTTAATATTTAAAGAAGTAAGACCTAATAATTTAAATAATGCAATTCAAGCCAGGTTAATGAAATTTTGCCTGGTACATTGCTTACTTTAATGAGTAAATAAGGATTAGTGGCAATAGTTTCTAGGTAAACAGTACTTAGAAATGTTTAGAAACATTAAAAAGTAGAAACATCCTCACAGCATCCTTCAAGATTGTTTTATTAAATTGAAGACCTCCATATCTGGTTTGCAGCCCGCTGCTCTGTGGAAGACTTCTACCTCCTACAGTGAAGTCTCCACTCTGCTCTTGATGTTTCAACAACACATTACTTTACATCTCCCTTAGCACTTTTTATTCTACCTTGTATTACAACTGTTTGTATTAAAAAGGTCTCTCTAGACAGGGATTGTGTCTTACTTGTTTTCACATCTCCCTTGGTACCCAGCACAGTGAAATGTGTAGATGCCCAATAAATAGGGACTGTACTTTATTGATTTGGAAACCAGAGCAGAAGTTAAGAGACATGTTCATCCGTGCATTGAATGATTATGATTTACCTAGTGCTTTGGCGATTGCTCTGCTGGATGGGCATAAAGGGATTTTGGAACAAGCCCGTTAGAAGTATGGTTGGGGTGGTAGTGATGCTGTCCTGGAAGGAATGGATGGTGTTGATTGCTAATCAGGGTGGAACCGAATCTTAATTGAAATCAGAATTGTGGAGGAAATGACAGCACTGAACAAAGTGGTCAGCTATTATGAATGATGTTTTCTAGCCCTGATTTTTTTTTTCTGTCTAATTCCTTAGTAATGAGAAAAGTTAAAATTGTATTTTTGTTGCTCATAACTATTTAAAGTAACAATTACTCTTACAATAGAATTTTTCAATGTTGCTGATTTCCATATTTTTGAGAAATCTATGTTTTTAAGAAATATCAGCCTGCATTTTTTGTGGAAAATGTATTAGTTTTATATTGCTATCATAACAAATCACCACACATTGGTAGCTTAAAACAACATAAATTTATTATTGTACAGTTTAGTAGTCAGACAGTCTCAGTGGACTAAAACCAAGTTGTTGGTAGGGCTGCATGGCTTCCTATTTTATTTATGTATTTATTTGTTTATTTACTTATTTTAGGTGTGTGTGTATGTGTGTGTGTGTGTGTATGTGTGTGTGTGTGTGTGTGTGTGTGTGTGTGTGTGTGTGTGAGAGAGACAGAGAGACAGAGAGAGAGACAGACAGAGATGGTGGTATTGAGGATAGAACTCAGGAGCATTCTCTGAGCTATCCCCCCAGCCCTATTTTATTCTTTATTTTGAAACAGTCTTGCTAAGTTGCCCAGACTGGCTTTAAACTGTGATCCTACTGTGTACTGGGATTGCAGGCATGTGCTACCACGCCTGGCCTTCATGGTTTTCTAAAAGCTGCAGGGGAGAATCTGTTTCCTGCTCATTTGGGTTGCTGACAGAATACAGTTCCTTGCAGTTGCTGCTTGAGGTTCCCATTTTCTTGCTGGCTGTCATCTAAGGGTGGTTCTCAGACTCAAGTGGCTATCCACATAGCCCTCTCCCTCCATCTTCAAAGCCCGCCATGATGGGCCACATCTTTGTTATGTCCCAGTTCTCTGACCTAATTCTCATGTGATTAGATGAAGCCCACCCAGATAATCCAGGATAACCTCTCCATTTTAAGTTCCTTAACTTTTATCACATCTCAAAGTCTTTTGCGCCCCGTGAGGTCACATATCCAGATTCCAAAGATAAGGATGTAGACATCGTTGGGGTCTGGTGTTCTGCCTACCCTAGAGCTTGCTTTATTTTGTCTGATGTGAATCTGTGTATAGTTTACCAGGAGATTTGGGCAAGGAGCATATAAAATTATAAAGCCCACCATTGCTATCAGAAATGATTTCTTCAACACCAGAAAGACTAATTACAGGTACTCTTTTGTCTCCTTGTGGACGAGCTTGAATTATGGAAGCTGATTGAGATCTGAAAGGTGTGGCTAGTTGGGCTATACAGCGTCTCCTCGCTGGGAAGAAAAAGAGAGACACAGAGCTGGGAATGAGTGCTGCATGGGGAAGGTCTGGTTTGAATTCCTCCATCAACCTCTTTGTTTTTGTCATTCCTGCTTCTTTCTACCTGTCAAAGTCTTCTTCAACTTTCAGGGCCACCTCTTTTATGAAGGCCCGTAGTGTCCTCAACCTGATGAGCTGTATCTTCCTCTGCATCATAGTGCTCTGCTCATGACTGTATAGAGGTTCTTACTGCATTCCACATTGGTTAATTACTATTATCTTTCCTACTAGAGTGTAAGATCATTAGGAGAGGGGCATATTTTGGTTTGTTTTTCCATTTCTCTTTTCCCATATCATTACCAGAAATAATGGACTTGCGAAGGAAGTGTAAGGATTGGTTCAGATGAAAGTTGACAGTGTGCAGATATTGATGCCAGGAAGCACGGCTTCCAAGGCTAATATTTGCTCAGTAAATATTTGTCGAAGTGTATACAGAGTGTGGCTCATCTGAAAGCAAAACACGGGTGCCAGAAAAAGGAGCAGTTGTTCTCCTTTGACCAGGGAGGCTGCAGAAAGCCAGGCAGAAGCATCAGGACTTGATATAATAAGATACAGGGAACAATTGTGGGTTTTGTGGCACCAGGAAAGCAGTGCTCTGGGAAGGTGGGTTGGGTGGCGGTAGGCAGGAGGGACTGAGCAGGAGACGGAGAAGAGTTTGAAAAGTCACATTAGGAACATGCTACTGTGACAGGCATGGGATAGAGACATCCTGGGCTAAGACAGGGGCAGTGGCCATGAAAGAGGTCTGCTAAGTGGAGAAATTTTGAAGTAAGTCTTGAATATCAAGATAAAGGAAGGAGAAGATTGTATCTCACTTACACTAAGAAAAGAATTAGGCTTTGATGGCCAGAGTAGCAGAGCTGAGTGTAAGAAGTCAGCATGAGAGGTGATGGACAGTTTGGGATAAGAGGAATTAGTACAGAGGGTAGCTGGGCCAACGATGGAAGTGTCTCATAGATGGCTGGAAATACAGAAATGAGCACAGCAGAGCTGTGGGTGCTGAGAGCTGCAGGGCACAGGCGTCTGCAGGGGGCGAGTCAAGCCACACAGTGAGCTCACCACAGCGGTTGGTTAGCTGCCTTCAGCAATGACAATTCACTCCTGTCACCGAGTCACAAAGACTTGTGAGCACTGCAGATCTCTCACATGATCAGATGCTCCTGGAGTCGGGCCTCATTGGAACTGTGCCACAGGGAAGGGCTTCATGTCACCTGCCCTCACTTGTCTCTCATGATTGCTCCTGAAGGACGTAGCTGTTGTCTTCTCCAAGGGTTCATGTTCTGGACATTGGTTTCCTCAGTATCTGCTGGGGAGGAAAGAAGGATTCTCTTCTGTCCAAATGATGTAATGTCTGATGGCTAAATTTCTGAAAATGGCTGCTGGGGGTGGTCTGTGCCAAAAGAGGGCTGGGTCCTAATTGGAACAGGCTTTCCTTTCCTGGGAAGTGACCACAGGGTGTTTAGAATTCCTATTCCTGTGGGATAATGACATGATACACAGGAAGAGGACTTCTGCGAGGGCCGTGATGGAGCCTTTGGGACATTTTAAACAAGTCTCCCAATGTTATGTCTTGCTGTGAGCTGCAGCTTGCCTTGGTACTTGATTTCAGGTGAACTCTGGGATGAGGGGGGAAAAAGGAACTTTGGGAATGTGTTTAAAGTAACAATTTCAAACTACAACTTGGCTTTTAATAAAGTAAAAATGGATGCATATAATTTGGGTTTTACATCATATAAAAAATAATAATACTATGGGAAAAAACAGACTTGCTGAGAATAAAATAAATACATTATAGTTTACCCAGAGGCCTTTATTACCTAAAATAATAATGAATACTAACAGTCCGTCGGTCTGTATTTCTTTCTTTTTTTTTTGAAACAGGGTCTCACTAAGTTACTGTGTGCTGGCTTGTGATCCTCCTGTCTCAGCCTCCCACACACTGGGATTACAAGCATGTGCCACCACACCTGGATTTGTTTTTCTATTTTTATTTTATTTTATTTTTTTGATACTGGGGATTGAACCCAGAGGCATTCTACCTCCAATATATACCACCCCCTCCAGTGTAATTTTATTTATTTATTTATTTATTTATTTATTTATTTATTTATTTATTTGTTTATTTATTTATTTTGTGGTACTGGAGATTGAACCCAGAGGCATTCTACCTTTGAGCTACATCCTCAGCCCAATTTTTTATTCTTTATTTTGAAACAGGGTCTCACCAAGTTGCAGAGGGCCTCATTAAGTAACTGAGGCTGGCCACAAATCCGGATCCTCTGGTCTCAGTCTCCCAAGTATTGGGATTACAAGCGTGTGCCACCACAACCGGCTCTAATTTTATTTCTTATTTGGAAACAGGGTCTGACTAAATTGTGGAGGGCCTTGCTAAGTTGCCGAGGCTACCTTAGAACCTGCAATCCTCCTGTCTCAGCCTCCCAAGTACTGGGATTACAAGTGTACAACACTACGCACAGCTTATTTTTCTATTTTTATTCATCTCATCCTCCATGTGTTTATTTGTTCAACAAGCTTTACTGAGCGTGCTCAGGGTGTAAAGCACTAGGACTCACGTTGAGGGACCAACAGAGGTATTTAGGGTCCCATCTAGGCCTTCAAAGAATTTATAGTTTTGGCTGTTAGAGAGTCTGCCAATAATTATGCTATAAGTGAGAAAGCAGCCATGTCTTAAGAACAATACAGTTAAGGAACAGTTCAGGCCTCAAATACACCTCTTGAGAATGGTAGAGGGAAAGAAGAAAACAAGACTTGGTACAAGAGATAGAACTTGAGCTGGACTCTGAAAACAAAGACCCAGTGCCTCAACTTTCCTGAATACCTGCTATATGACAAGCTTTGCTGTAGGTGTTGCACGTATACGAGTAAAAGAGATGTCGTTTCTCCCTTAAGGAGGTGGTGGCGTGAAGAAGGGAGTTTGTTGTATGGAATGGGGGTTGGTGGTCAGGAAATGCCACTGCAGAGGTCATCTGTGAGTTGAATCTTTAAAGAAGGATAGATGGAGAGCCAGGCGTGGTGACGCATGCTTGTAATCCCACTACTTGGGAGGCTGAGACAGAAGGATCTCAGGTTTGAGGACAGCTTCAGCAAGTAGTAAGACTTGCATCAACCTAGTGAGATCCTGTTTCCAAATAAAAATAAAATAGGGCTGGGAATGTAGTTCAGAGGTAGACTGCCCCTGGGTTCAATCCTCAGTCCCCCCACCTCCCCAAAAAAAGATAGGTGGATCTTTGCTAGAGGGATGAGGGAAAGGGAAATTCTAGGCTGGAGGAAGAACACAAGCAAAGAGAAGGAAGGAATCACAAATCAACCTAGCACTTTTGAGAAATTACGAGTAGTTCAGTATGGCTGGAGAGGTTTGGGGAAAGATGAGGCTGGAGAGGTGGATGAGGGTCCCAAGGCCATTGTGACTGGGGGCTATGTGGCTGATGCATCTTAGATAGGTCACTTGGGCAGGAGTGTGGAGGGTCACAGTTTGGGTTGAGAAGTTTGGCAGCAAGGATACCAGTTAGACGACTATTACTGCCTTTACCCTCTATGAGAGAGAAATGAGGCATAGCATGATCAGTAGAGAGTGGAGAGGGAGGTACACAAGATGCAAAGAGGTAAGGTCACAGAATTGGGCTTTCGCTTGGGCGTGAAGAAAGAACCTAGAGAATGCCTTCTAAATTTCCAATGTGGTTAACTCAGTGAGGGGTGGTGCCTTCACCCCAGTAGAGAACATAGGAGGGATTGAGTGCTGCCTTTTTGTTGCCTAAACCTATTGTGTGTGTTCTCCTTAAGGGAGAAACGAAGTCTCTTTTACTCTTATACGTTCAACATCTACAACAAAGCTTGACACATAGCAGGTATTCAGGAAAGTTGAGGCACTGGGTCTTTGTTTTCAGAGTCCAGCTCAAGTTCTATCTCTTGTACCAAGTCTTGTTTTCTTCTTTCCCTCTTTCATTCTCAAACTTGTGATCCTCCTATCTCAGCCTCCCAAATACTGGAATTACAGGCATGTGCCACCGGGCCCTTGAGTGCTGCCATTTTGGATCCATTGGTTTGAATTGCCTCTGGGACCAGCAATTTGAAGATGTCCTTTAGGGTGTTGGATACTTGGGTCTGAGGCCCAGGAAAGGAGTTGTAGTTGGAAATAAAGTAAAAGATGTAGGATAACAAAATCAGAAAAATCTCCACATGGTGTGGCTGGAGCATAGATGTAGAGAGAAGAAGGGAGGTAAAATGGAAAAGACCAGGTCACAGACGGGATTCAGTGTCAGGCTTTGGAGCTTGGGATTCATTTGCAGGTGTTTTTCCCCACATGTTTATTTTCTGAAGGAAATAAGAAAATTCTTTGTAAACATGTTGCTTCCCTGTAATGTTTAAAGGCAAATACAGAACAGCTTTTTGTGGGCTAATTTGCATATATGGTAAGCTGAGCTGACCCAGCTCTTCCTCCTCTTAGCTGCTCTGCAGAGTCCGGCCAGTGTTCCTGTCGGCCTCACATGATTGGACGGCAGTGCAACGAGGTGGAATCTGGATACTACTTTACCACCTTGGACCACTACATCTATGAAGCAGAGGAAGCCAATTTGGGACCTGTAAGTAGGGGAGCACGTGGCAGGCTGGTAAATTAGCATTTTGGGGCCATTTAAGAAGCATTATTGTAACTATTGTTGGCACAAAATAAGGTTGTACACATGACTTTTTGAAAGCAGTCATATTTAAAGCTAAGTCAGTCTCTTAACTCCAAATAGACGTTGGCGCATTCACTAATAAAGCTTTCGGTTGGTGTATTTAAGAAACTTGTCACTGTAAGAAAGTTTTCTTCCATTCTTCTACTTGTGTTCCTAAGTTATTGTTGATTTGTTGTCATTTATACTCAGACTTGTTTCACTTATCATCCCCAAATTTACTAATTTAAAATGTATTTCTGAGCCAGGCATGGTGGCTCATGCCTGTAACTCCAGTACTTGGGAGGCTGAGACAGAAGGATCACATGTTCACCACCAGCCTCAGCAACTTAGTGAGACCCTGTTTCAAAATAAATAAATAAAATAGGGCTGGGGATGTAGCTCAGAAGTAGAATGCCCCTGGGTTCAATCCCCAGTACCACACACACACACACACACACAGCAAAAAAAAAGAAGAAGAAAAGGAGGGAGCGAGTGAGGGAGGGGCAGAGAGAGAAAGAAAAAAAAAGTGTGTCTGGCACTCCAATAGGGATAAATGAAATAGTTGGAGGCTGACTGGACATTTCTTGCCACATGACCTCTTTAAGCAGCTTTCTCAAGCTTCCTCCTAGCATGGTGGAGTCAGGATAGTGAGATTTCTCCATCTGGCTTCTGGCTTCCAAGGAGGAAACAGAAACTTCTAGATCTTTTAAAACTTGGACTCAGAAGTTCCAGAATATCATTTCCTGGCATTTTGTTGGTCACAACTCACAAGGCCAGCCCAACTCATGGGGAGGATAGCATAGGCTGTACATCTGAAGGGGTAGAGCTACATACAGATAGAAGGAATGAAGGAATTAATGGTGGCCATCTTTAGAGATGACCAACCACAGGTTGTATAATAGCCCTGTGAACAGTTCATCAGAATTGGCTCATCAGTAATCAGCAGAGAGTGCTCATTAGCATATCGTTTCTTCACTCATACTTGGATCCTGAGACTAATTACAATGAGAGAGACAGAAATAACTCCACTAGACACTGGACCAGGCTTGTAGAGAAACTGAGAAGCATTTCATCATTCCCAGACTTTCTTTTTTTCTTAAAATAGGGTCTCATTAGGTTGCTAAGAGTCTCATTAAGTTCTTAAGCCTGGTCTCAAATCTGTGATTCTTCTGTTTTAGCTTTTCAAGTACTGGGATTACAGGCATGGGACATCATACCTAGCTAGACTTGCTTTTAATAGCACTTGAACTATTTTTTTTCTTTCTTTCTTTTATGTTCATTTCCCTGGTTATATCATATAAGATATATCTCACCCCTTTGAATTCCCGCTACAATGTCCAAAGACTACTCCAAGCACAAAACTAAAAGAAACCTATTATCCATTTATACATCAAATACTATTTTTGTGTGTGGAATCAGGGATTGAACCCAGGGGCATTCTACCTCTGAGCTACACCCCCAACCCTATTTTATTTTTATTTTGAAACAGGGTCTCACTTAAGTTGCTGAGACCAGCCTCAAGCCTGTGATCCTCCTGTCTCATCCTCCCAAATACTGGAATTAAAGACATACACCACTGCATCTAGCTTATATCAAAAGCTTTTTATGATTTACTGGGAAATTTGTGACTATGAAAAACAGATAATAAAGCCAGGCTTGGTGGTGCATGCTTGTAATCTCAATACTTGAGAGGCTGAGACAGGAGAATCACAGGTTCCTGACCAGTCTCAGCAACTTAGTGAGGCCCTCCACGACTTAGTGAAACCCTGTTTCAAAATTAAAAAAAAAAAAATAGGGTAGGGCTCAGGGATGTAGCTCAGAGGTAGAATACCTCTGGGTTCAATCCCAAGTACCACACACACACAACAAAAAAAACCCCAGATATAAGATAACCACAGCTTTGGATCTTTTTGTGGCTTTGGATTCCTTTGACTAAAATAAAATCGAATTCTGTTTCATATAAAGCATAACTGTTGTTCCCCTCATCCTCAGGGGGTGAGCGTGGTGGAGCGGCAGTACATTCCCGACCGGATTCCCTCCTGGACTGGAGCTGGCTTCGTCCGAGTGCCTGAGGGGGCTTATTTGGAGTTTTTCATTGACAACATACCATATTCCATGGAGTATGAAATCCTAATTCGCTATGAGCCACAGGTGAAAAAACCCCTCAGTGGACTGTCAGTGGTGGTGATACTGCTAGGAAAATATTTCTTATGGATACTGTTATATTTCTGTAAAAAAAAAAAAAATCTGGGGAGCCACTGGAACAGATCAGCCTCTGACTTGCTAATCTCCTCCCTGGAAGTTTAAATGTATCCATTTCCTGAATCATTTAATCATCTCTGGTTAGGTGCTTAACCTGAAGTGGTGATGAGAAGGTGTCACACAGCCTAGTGAAGCAGACACCACCAAGATGTTTCATCAAGAATTAGATCTAGGCCTTAACATGTGGTTGAGATAGTCATAAACTCATACAGCAGGAAGATAGGAATCGCATGAACAGGGGAGAAGAGATATTTTTTGAGAATCGTTCCATAGGGTTAAATGAGAGATACTACAGTTGGAGATGCTGTTAGGAAAATTGCCACGATGAGGAGAGGCATTTAGACTGTATTGTCATGGGAAGTTCTGGAAGGATTCTGAGCAGGGGATTGTCGTTATTTGAGCTGCTTGAAAGTGGACCGAAAGGGACACTATGAAAAGGTAGGGAGGACAGTTAGGAAGTGTTTCAGCATCCAGGGAAGATGGGATTAGGGCTGGGATTTGGGGAAATAGCAGAGGAAGAGGTAAAGAGGGAAGGGAAAGGTATATCGGTGAGCATTCCCACTGCTATGATCCAAAACTACTGACCACACAACTCAGAGGAAGGTCGATTTATTTGCTCAAAGTTCTGGGGATTTCACAGGTTCAGTCCATCTTAGGCCAGGTCTATGGAGCTTAGAGCATGGCAGCAGGAAGCAGAGAGAGGGAGAGACCACGGCTCTGCTCTCACATCCTGTAGGCTGGAGGCAAGAGAGAGCAAAGGAAGAAGGGACCATATGTAATCCCCAAGGCCACATCCCCAGGGACCTTTCCTTGCCAACCAAGCCCCACCTCCAACATTGCTGTCTGGTTTCCATGAGGGCTGGGGGGACATTCTAAATCCCAAATGATTACAGAAAGCAATGGTGTGTTTTCCATTTAAACTTGGCAAATGGCAGATGTAGAGAGGTCAGACAGTAGTGGGATAGATAATACAGAAGGTCCTTTCTATTGTTTCTTATTCTAGCTACCCGATCACTGGGAAAAAGCTGTCATCACAGTGCAGCGACCTGGGAAGATTCCAACGAGCAGCCGTTGTGGTAACACTGTTCCTGATGATGACAACCAGGTGGTGTCCTTATCACCAGGCTCAAGGTCAGTGTGACAGTGGTTTGCATTCAACAGAACTAGTGTGTAGGTTGATTTTGTTCTCATAGCTTGCAAGTGGTTGAGATGATGTTTCAGAGCCAGACACTGGCTATTGCCTTTCTTCCTTTGGAATTGACACTGAAGAACTTTTATTTTTTCATTTCTAATGTGTGTTTTTTTGATGCTGAAAGGCTGGCTGCTATTGTTTTCCTCTCTTGTTTGGGGGCAGATATGTTGTCCTTCCTCGCCCGGTGTGCTTTGAGAAGGGCGTGAACTACACGGTGAGGTTGGAGCTGCCACAGTACACCTCCTCCGACAGTGACGTGGAGAGCCCCTACACATTCATTGACTCCGTAAGTGCCAGGCCACTTCTGACACATGCAGGAAAGACCAGGCAGGAGCAACCCAACTGAGCCAGGCATGGTGGTGCACTGTAATCTCAGCTACTCCAGAGGCTAAGGCAGGAGAATCACAAGTTGGAGGCTAGTCTCAGCAGTTTAGCAAGACCTTGTTGCACAATAACATACAAGAAGGACCTGGACCCGATAGCACACTCCTGTAATCCCAGAACTTGGGAGGAAGATTGCAGGTTTGAGGCCAGCCTCGGCAACTTAGTGAGACCCTATTTACCCTATTTTACAATAAAAAGGGCTAGGGGTTTAGCTTAAAGGTAAAACATCCCTACGCTCAATCCTCAGTGTCAAACAAACAAACAAACAAACAAGGCTGTGGATGAAACTCAGTGGTATAGTACTCCTGAGTTTAATCCCCAGTACCACAAAAAGAAAAGAACAAATGCTCAGCTGCTTCTCCTGGAGTAGCACCAAGAGGCGAAGCAGAATCATTCTTTCCTACCCCCAAGGTTACTTTGCTTATAAAATTCCACCCTGTGGAAAAGATTCACTTAAACTGCTTCCCTCTAAAAATATGAAGTGCCTTATAAGCAGCAGCATTTTTAAAAGCATCAGGCTATGTAAAGTATATGTAAACTTTTTCAGGACGGAATATTTAAGAGTGGGAAGGTTTTTGCTTCATTCAATGAGTCTGATTTTTTTTTTTTTTCTGCTCAGGAAGCAGAGAAGCCTTGGGGGTCTTATGTGTTGACTGCTTTAACTGGTGATGTGGACGCTGTCAAGCTGTCAAAAAGTGTCTTGCTGTTTCATCTCTTTGCAGCTTGTGCTCATGCCCTACTGCAAATCCCTGGACATTTTCACCACGGGGGGCTCAGGAGACGGGGACATCACCAACAGCGCCTGGGAAACCTTCCAGAGATACCGTTGTCTAGAGAACAGCAGGAGTGTGGTGAAAACGCCCATGACCGACGTCTGCAGAAACATCATCTTTAGCATTTCCGCCCTTCTGCACCAGGCGGGCCTGGGTAGGTGCTGCTTGGCAGCAAGGCAACTGCCTTCCTGCTCTCGGGGTATACTTGGCACTGCCAGGTGTGTTACTAGACAGCATAAAGGAAGGAGTGTCTCAACTAGGGTTTGCCTTTATTAATACTACTTTAATGATTGAGCACCATTGAAGATGGAATCAATGTTTAAGAAATATACATATACCAGCGAGGCATGGTGGTACACACCTGTAATCCCAGTAGTTGAAAGGCTGAGACAGGATTGCAGGTTCAAGGCCATCCTCAGCAACTTAGTGAGACCCTCAGCAACTTAGCAAGATCCTGTTTGAAGATGAAAAATAAAAAGGCCCAGGGGTAGCTCAGAGGTAGAATGTCCCTGAGTTCAACCCCCAGTACCACTTTAAAAAAAAGAAAGAAATATATATATACCAGCCAGGCACGGTAGTGCACACATATAATCCCAGTACTTGAGAGGCTGAGACAGGAAGACCACAGGTTTGAGGTCAGCGTCAGCAACTTATCAAGACCCTGTTTCAAAATAAAGATATAAAAATAAAAAAGGCTGCAGGTGTAGCTCACAGGAAGAATACCCCCTGGGTTCAATCACTAGCATCACACACAAAAAAGAAATATACCTATACAGATGACTGGGGAAAGTCCACAAAGATACAGCATATCCACAGGCAGAGCAGGAATTGGCATGGAGTCAGACAGTCATCAAATAACTGGAATTTTATATTTTTCTGTGAAAGGTCAGACCAACTCCCAGAGGTCACTGAGGTTTCGTCTAATGTCTGTGATATTTGACCTCTGAAGGCCAGGGTGGAAACCTTAATGACCACCTGCCTAGAAAAGCTGCTTTGATCTGCCAGCTCCCTCCCCGTGTCTTCCTTCCCTCTCAGCACAGGGATGATCCTGTTTGAACTGGAATTCTGAATAAGCCAAAATAGTAAAGGGCAGGATGGGGGAGCAGCCAAGGAGGGAAAATGAACCAGCTCAGAGGCAGGCATCACGGACTGCTGCTCATGTCACAGGCTCCGGCCTCTCTTCCCCCTGCAGCTTGTGAATGCGACCCTCAGGGTTCGCTGAGTTCTGTGTGCGACCCCAGTGGAGGCCAATGCCAGTGTCGGCCGAACGTGGTTGGCAGAACCTGTGACAGGTGTGCTCCGGGAACCTTTGGCTTCGGCCCCAGTGGATGCAAACGTAGGTGCATGGGAAACACTGTGATGTATTCAGGTGAACTGGGGGCTCCTGGGTCTCAAGGCCATGCTGAGGCTGAGCCCGTGAACATTCTGAACTGGGGACAAGGGTGTCTCTGTGCTTAACAAATTTCTCAAGGCACTTCTTTGGTGGCCTATTTCTGCAGCTTGTGACTGCCACCTGCAAGGATCTGTCAATGCCTTCTGCGATGCGATCACTGGCCAGTGCCACTGTTTCCAGGGAGTGTACGCTCGGCAGTGTGACCGATGCTTACCTGGGTACTGGGGCTTCCCAAATTGCCAGCCCTGCCAGTGCAATGGTCACGCTGATGACTGTGACTCAGTGACTGGGGAGTGTTTGAGCTGCCAGGACTACACCACGGGCCACAACTGTGAAAGGTAGGTGCGCACTGCCTCAAAAGCAAGGAGAATGGCGTTGGCTTTAGCTGAGCCAATGTTATCTCAGACAAACCACAGGCTTAAGCCCCACCAGGCCCCACACGGCTCATTCATTTTGACTGCTTCAGTGTTTTCTTGGCATATATGTAGTTGACACTCATAAGCAAGTGGTCTGGTGTTGGGAATGTGGCAAAGGCACCAGGAATCCAATTTCTTAGAGTGATCCTACAGAGGTCTGTGTAGAAGTCACGTCTCAGTCACCCCAAATTCTGGCCTCAGGCGAGGGTTGTGAAATCTTAATACCTAATTTGGGTCAAAGTAGAAACCAAACCCAAATGGGATTACTCATTTTAGAAAACTTTGTTTATCAAAACATTTTCTGCAACTGCAGTTTCCAGGAGACATGGTAAAATGTCTGCAAGTAGAGCTGTCTCCAGTTAGCAGATGTTAATTGAGTAATCATTTTAGATGCAAAGCACTGCACCAGGTAGTAAGAGCAGGACATAAAATGCACCTCCAGTGACAGTAACAGTTTCGCTCAGTAGATGTGGTCCCCCTGAAAAAACCTACATGCAAACTTACACGTTCATTACTGTTAGCACCTGCTTTTGAAGGGATTAGAGTTCCCATCTTTCCATGTCAATAAATTCTCTCTTTTAATATTAATCTATTCCAAAGAAAATTTTGCAGGTTTTTTTGGTTTTGTTTTTGGTACTGAGGATTGAACCCAGTGGTGCTCTACCTCTGAGCTATATCTCCAGCCCTTTTTTATTCTTTATTTTGAGACAGAGTCTCACTAAGTTGTTTAGAATCTTACATAGTTGCTGAAGCCAGCTTTGAATCTGCAATCCTTCTGTCTCAATTTTCCAAATACTGGGATTACAGGTGTGTAGCACTGTGCCAAATGAGAATTGTGTTTTAAAAGTCACTTTTGAAATTTCAGCAGTTACTTCATTCAGTGCCAAAGTTGCTTATTGGAGGAAAGAAATTGCTAATGAGAACTGAATATGGGGTTAACTTAAAGCATCAAAAGTGGCTCTTGGCTCAGTGCTACAGTGCTGTTTAAGAATTTGGAGGTCCCGGTGACAACTTCTTTGAATCAAAATTATCACAACATCGTGTTGTAAAAAGAAGACAAGTCAGCAGTTACACAAAAGTGAAAGAGGAAATTAACATATTGGTGTTGTCTTTTGTTTTCTGCCTAAATTTCTTTGCTGATCTTTCAAAGGGGGATGGAGAGCTACACAGCTGTAGAACATTCCTATCAACTTTCTTACTGACAAAAGCTGGGTCACAGGATACAGCTTTAGACCATGTTAGTGGACACCAATATGTCCTTCCTCTCAGGCACAAAGATAGACTCCTTAAGGCAAAGAAGGAGCAGAATCCAGTGCTCAGGGCAGGCAGGTGGCTGATGGGACAATGGAACACACCTGGGGACTGGTGTCTCTTCCTCTGAGGAGCAGGAAGGAGCAGCCATGGGAGGCCAGGGTCCTGCAGGTGCTATCCTCACATCAGCAGCATCAGCACCACCTAGGACCTGCTAGATGAAAAACGTGGGGAGAGGAGCCCAGCTCTGTGTTTTTTTGTTTTGTTTTGTTGTTGTTCCCAGGGGCATTCTATTTCTAAGCTACACCCCTAGTCCTTTAAAAAAAATTTTTTTTTGTTTGAAAACAGGATCTTGCTAAGTTTCTAAGGCTGGCCTTGAACCTGTGATCCTCCCTTCTTAGCCTCCCAAGTACTGGGATTACAGGCATGTACCACCGTGCCTGGCTTTAGTTCCGTGTTTTGTTTGTTTGCTTTTTGTTGTTTTGTTTTGTTTGTGGTACTGGCAATTGAACCTAGAGGCATTCTATCTTTGAGCTACACTCCCAGCCCAATTTTTTATTTATTTGGAAACAGGGTCTCGCTAGGTTGATGAGAGTCTCACTACTTTCTGAGGCTGTCCTCGAACCTGCGATCTTCCCTGTCCCAGCCTCCCAAGTACTGGGATTACAGGTGTGCGCCACCATGCCCAGCTTCAGCTCTGTGCTTTAATAAGTCCTCCAAGGGATTCTGATTAGAGCCAGGTTTGAGAACCATTATTCCAAAGGAAAGTCCTCCACATGGAACCATGAAGAAAGGGGAGGAATTTTCCCAAACAGAGCATGGTTTCGAAGATTTCTCTTGGAACTGGCTTCTAACAACTTGGAGTCACGGCTCCTTCTCTCCTGTGACTGATGCAGGTGCTTGGCTGGTTACTATGGTGACCCTGTTATCGGGTCAGGAGATCACTGCCGTCCTTGTCCTTGCCCAGATGGTCCTGGCAGTGGGCGCCAGTTTGCCAGAAGCTGTTACCAAGATCCTGTTTCTCTACAGCTTGCCTGTGTTTGTGATCCTGGATACATTGGTAAGTCGTTTACTGATTTTCAGCAGCAAAGTGGAAGGAGAGGATGTTTGAGTTCATTGTTAATGAGAAAAAGATGAAGGATGAGCCAGTTAAGTTCACTTTTACAGACAGACTTTAATTAAACATTAAGGGATTAAAGTCAGAATACTATAGTGATCATGCATACCCATGTCTATAGCAGCACCATTCACAGTAGCCAAATTATGAAACCAATCTAGGTGTCCATCAAAAGATGAATGGCTAAGAAAATGTAGTATGTGCATATAGTAGAAGTTTACTCAGTCAAGAAGAAAAAAAATTATGTCATTTGCAGGAAAATGGATGGAACTAGAGAATATTTGGCTAAGTCAATTCAGTCAGTCTCAGAAAGCCAAGGGTCAAACGTTTTCTCTTATATGTGGAACCTAGAGAGAAAAAAAGAAACAAAAAAGGCCTTAGATAATTGGAGAGAGACCAGTAGAATAGTGAGGTGACTGGGGGAGGAGGTAGAGAGGGGAAAAGGAGAGCTGATTAAGAAAATAGCCCAAATAATGCTATGTCCTATATGAAGGTATGGCTGCCAATGTCACTAGTATGTATGGGGCAGCGTGGGTAGCAGGATGGGACCTGAAGGGAAACACAGCAAGTCCTGTGTGCACGTGTGTCTATGTCACTTTGAACTTCACTATGACATACAATTACAATTTAACAATAAAGATATTTTTTAAAAGTTAAGGGAAAAAGGAAAGATCCTGCTGTTTTCCCATTTGTTTTATAAGGTAGAGTCAGTTCTTAGATAGTAATGTTATAACAGCCGGACAGCATTTAAACTCATGCAAAACCCTATGAAACATTTTTTTTTTCTATTCTTAACAAGTAGGAAGATGAATTTAGTGTTTACTTCTCCCTTCCCTTGTCTAACTTCTAGCAAAAGTATCTCAATGCAGAGAGGTGGCCAAATGGTGTGCAGAAGGAAGAAAATATCCAGAAACTTCCAGATAGCTGAATTGGCCAAAGCTGAATATATCTCTCACTGTCTTATACTCATGTTACTTGTCCACACTCAGAGAATTTAGCTAGCTATGAGAATAAGCTCTCTGTTATTTTATTCTCAAAGCCACCAACTCAATGCTAGCTATGCTTATGTGTAGCTCAGTAAAAAACATTTTGCATGTATGATTTTAGGGCTTCTTAGGGAAATTGGTCATCACTAAGGATCCCAATTTTCAGATTGCTGATAAAGGAGCAATGATTTTTTTTTTTTTCAGATTCTATAATTCTTGAGTTTGGATTTTAACATCAAGCTACACTTGTCATTGTTTCATTATTATTACCTCCTGGCCTGCTCCACCCTATTTATTGAGAAGCTAAAGTCCCATGTGCTAAGACACCCCTGTGGCCTCCAAGGCCACTATCGTAGCAATAGAGACCACAAAAGACTTCTCTCCCTCACAGCTAGAAGTCTCAAGATATGTGGTCCCAGGCTCTGTAAATAGCCTGTTAAAGATGAAGCAGCCAGCCTTTGGCTCTCTGTAGCCAGAAATGTTGGCCACACTGGTGAGCTAGGTTTTAGACAAGCTGAGACTCTCACGCTTGGTTTTTGTACCCTAGGATCCAGATGTGAGGACTGTGCCTCAGGATTCTTTGGCAATCCCTTGAATGTTGGGGGGTCATGCCAGCCTTGCCAGTGTCACCACAACATCGACACCACCGACCCAGAAGCCTGTGACAAGGAGACCGGAAGGTGCCTCAAGTGCCTGTACCACACGGAAGGGGACCATTGCCAGCTCTGCCGGTTTGGGTACTATGGCGACGCCCTCCAGCAGGACTGTAGAAGTAAGATCACATCCACTGTGCCCACTGGTTAGAAGGATTCCCTCCTTCCTCTCGTCGTCGGGGTGGTTTATTCTTTATTCTACATGGGAAAACATGTGTTCAGAGAGGTAAAATGCCACTTTCAATGGGAAAAAAATAGAGGCCCAACTGTTTTTATCTTTACACCCAGCCAGGCTTGGTGGTACACATCTGTAATCCCAGTATTTGGGAATCTGAGACATAAGGATCGCAGGTTTGAGGGCAACCTCAGGAACTTAGCAAAATCTTATTTTAAAATAAGAAATAAAAAGGGCTAGGGGACATGAAAGTAGAATGCACCTGGGTTCAGCACCCAGTGTCCCCTACCCTCCTCCCCCCAAAAAACCGAAAGACTCCATGCCACAGAGAGGAAACCAGAAGCGTAAACAGGCTGTGACCAGGATAAATGCTATACAGTAGAGTGAGTTGAAGTTGTGTTCTGCCTGTGAATTTGCTGATGGGATGGGACGTGAGATCCTAAATACCCACTGGGACCACAACTTCTCTGATGTCACTGATGGAGTAGAAGAGCCTTCCAGCTTAAGGAAGAGAAGTTACATCTCTAAGATCTTTCTTGCAGACGTTGTTATTTCACTCTTATCAAGAGATCATCCAGAGCCTTATTTGCTGGACTGCAGAGCCCCCAGGCCCCTGTTTTGCCTACACAAACATGTGTGGAATGTTGGGGACCTGCAGGGCTGGATTCCTTAAAGCCTTACTCATCTAGAGGGCATCTACCTGTCTCTTTTGACACTATCATTACCACTACCTGCTGCCAAGAGTTTGAAATCACTGGAGAGCTCAATTCCCACTGGCAGATTTTTTAAATTTCCAGTTAAATATTTAATTAATTAATTTTATTTTGATATAGGGGATTGAATCCAGAGGCATTCTACCTCCAAGCTACCTCCTCAGCCCTTTTTATTTTTTATTTTGAAAATGAGTCCTGCTAAGTTGCTGAGGGAGGGTCTTGCTAAATTGCTGAGGCTGGTCTCAAACCTGCTATCCTCCTGTCTCAGCCTCCCAAGTACTGTGATTACAGGCATGCACCACTGCATCTAGCAATCTTCAATTTTAAAATGACTCACCAGCAGCTTATTGAATCTGTATATCTTGAAAATCCTCCTAGGTAAAATCTGTCATTGTGTGTTGTGCAAAGGTGTCATTTGCCTAGGAAATGTCAGAACTGTGTGGTATATCATAAGAACTTCTAACAGAACGGCAATTTTGGATTTTTAAAAATTGATTCCTCAGCCGAGCGTGGTGGCGCAGGCTTGTAATCCCAGCATTTGGGAGGCTGAGACCGGAGGATCCGGGTTCAAGGCCAGCCTCAGCTACTTAGTGAGGCACTCTGCAACTTGGTGAAACTCGGTTTCAAAATAAAGAATAAAAAATAAGGCTGGGGGTGTAGCTCGAGGTAGAATGCCCCTGAGTTCAATCCCCAGTACTGCAAAAAAAAAAAAAAAAAAAATTAGGGCTGGGGGTATAGCCTGGAGGTAGAAAACCCCTGGGTTCAATCCCCAGTACTGCAAAAAAAAAAAAAAAAAAAAAAAAAAAAATTGATTCCTCTCCTTTTTACCTGTCAAGTTGGAGATGTGGAGAAGGGAAAGCCATTTAAACACTGCTACTTTCCTCACACCTATGTATTTGTGCAGGTGACAGTGAGTGAATCTGGTCATGTTCTTCTCTTTCAGAGTGTGTCTGCAATTACCTGGGCACCGTGCAGGAGCACTGCAATGGCTCTGACTGCCAGTGTGACAAAGCCACTGGTCAGTGTCCCTGTCTTCCTAATGTGGTCGGGCAGAACTGTGACCGCTGTGCACCCAATACCTGGCAGCTGGCCAGCGGGGTGGGGTGTGAGCCATGCAGCTGCAATGCTGCCCATTCCTTCGGGCCATCTTGTAATGAGGTAAGGAGTCATTGTGGAGGGGTGGGGCCTCGATGAGCCTAGGGGACAGCTAGCTCATTAGGTTGGCTTTGCCTCAGTTGGAGAAAGGCCAACACAACATGCAGATTGGCAGATGCAGCATGCACTGGCCATCAGCCCTTACTGGTCCTCGTTGGCTGGGGTGACATAATTGTGCACAGAGTCCTCTTCTGACCATCCATAGCATTTCAATATAGTGCTCAGTGGCGGTGGACAAGGAGTCTGGTATGCTGGCACATACCTGTAATCCCAGTACTCAAGAGGCTAAGCCAGGAGGATTGCAGGGTCAAGGCCAACCTGGGCAACTTGGTAAGACCCTGTCTCAAAATAAAAAGGGCTGGTGATGGAGCTCCATGTTAGAGTACCCCTGGATTCAATCCCCAATACTGGAAAAAAAAAAAGGTGAGGAAAGATATATATCAGTGGTACCAGGCTTTGTACCTTTCCAAGCTGTGTTGCAGGAGAGCAGGTGAGGAGGTACTGGTGTGGGGCCCTGGGGTCCTGAGATGGGGTAGGAGAAGCCCTCTCCTCAGTCCACACCTGCAGCCCTTCAGTCGAACATCTTGTTGGCAGCTAGGGAAAGAAAGGGACCACCGGCTCCTGCCCTAAAGCCACTTACCAGTCTGTGTCCTGGCCGTAGTTCACAGGGCAATGCCAGTGCATGCCGGGCTTCGGAGGACGCACCTGCAGCGAGTGCCAGGAGCTCTTCTGGGGAGACCCTGACGTGGAGTGCAGAGGTGAGGTGCGGGCTTCTGCTGTTGACTTTCACAGCAGCGAAGGGAACAGGGTCTGCGAGGGCCCCTTGTGAGCTCTAAGTGCAACAACGATTAATATGTTTAATTATGCAAGAAATTCATGCTCCTTGTTTCTTTTTTTTAATCTACTAAATCTAGCCTCAAAGATAAGGGTAGGAAGTGAAAACTGGGTGTGCTCCTTCCTGCAGCTCATACCCAGGGGGAACATTGGTTTCTCTGCACCTGTGCACACCTGTGTGTGTGTGTGCGCACACACACACACACATCACAGATATGCTCATAGTTTCTTTTCTTTCTTTCTTTCTTTCTTTTTTTTTTTTTGTGTGTGTATGGTTCTGGAGATCGAACCCAAGGGGTTACACCCCAGCCCATTTTATTTTTTGTTTTAAAACAAGGTCTCACTAGGTTGCTGAGGCTGGTCTCCAACCTGTAATCCTTCTGTCTCAGCCTCCCAAGTACTGGGATTACTATACCCAGCTCAGAGTTTCTTTTTAAAATGCTTTTAAGCAGAATGGGAACATATGAGCTATATATTTCTGCAGATTGATTTTTTCCCTCCCTGAATGATATTTTGCCACCAGCTTCCTTGATGGTACATGCAGAGATAAATGGTTACTCTAGTACTCTCATTTGATTCTAGTGTATCTAGTGGGTTCTGCTGACAGTTAAAGCCCTTGGAGTATGTGTGTTAATAAAATGTCCACAGCAGGCTGATGTCATAGGGTCTTTGTGCACTACAAAGGGAATAAATGAACTCAGAGCTCCAAGCCCATTAAATGTGACTAAGACCCAGATTCACACTTAGGCTGAGAGAAACTTGACATTTCCTTAGGTATAAAAACCTATTAAAATCATGTGAATCACAAAGCTTGCTTAATTTTTATACTTTGCAA
>PVLC010001391.1:89585-120569 GCA_004027655.1 Graphiurus murinus
TACTGGGGATTGAACTCAGAGGCATTCTACCTCCGAGCTACACCCCCAGTCCTATTTTTTATTCTTTATTTTGAAACCGGGTCTCATTAAGTTGCAGAGGGCCTCACTAGGTAGCTGAGGCTGGCCTCGAACCCGGATCCTCCGGTCTCAGCCTCCCGAATGCTGGGATTACAAGCATGCGCCACCACGCCCGGCTTATACTTTGCAATTTTTTTGACCCAGCAAATTATTTTTCAGATCTTAAAGTAAATGCATTCCTGGCGAAAATGTAATAAGCTGTTTTAAGTATGCTTTCCTGGTCTCCTGTGGTCTGTTTTGTTTTCTTCCCTCTTTTAAATTTATAACTGGATAAATATTTTCTATAGTTTCTTATGTGCTCTTTGTTGCACATTATGAAATTGTAGGTCCCTGTTGGACTATAAATTTAAAAAATGACCTTTTTCTCTTTTGGCTACCATGATAACAAGAAATAACAGATCCTCCAAGTAACTCCTTCAGTATCTCTTATAAAAGGTCAGAAACTTAGAAACTATGTTCCTTACCAGCAGGAAAACTTCAGACAGTACACAAGACCAGAACAAATTGCATATGATTCAAGTTGAGGCTTAGCCAGAAGGGTCTATGTGAACATCTTAGATTAAGGTTTGTTCACAGAAGGAATGGCATTTGCTGTGTCAACACACAAGAATGTGAGCTTTCTCACTCATCGTCCTCCAGTCCAGATGTTTGTTCTTTAGTGACATCCGTCAGCTCCACTAGAACGTACTGACATTCAATGGACCGGTTGCTCTAAGATGTCTCCTGAAAGTAAATCCCCTGCAAGCCAGACGTGATGGTACATGCTTGCAAACCCAGTACTTGGGAGACTGAGACAGGAGGATCACAGGTTCGAGGACAGCCTCAACAACTTAGTGAAACCCTGTTTTGAGATGAAAAATAAAAAGTGTTGGGAGTGTGCCCCTGGGTTCTATTTCTAGTATCATTTAAAAAAAAGAAAAGAAAAGAAAGTACAGTAAATCCTGCTTGAGATGTGGTTTCTTTCCTTAGGGCCCTAATCACTATTCTATTTAATTCTCCTTAATCTTAGAGTGTCCCAGGGGCTTGGCTTTTCTCCAGATAATGGCTCTATCATGCTTATACCCTGATTCTATCAGCATGTGTCAGTGGCTGAACAGCCTTGGCTGCCAAAGCTCTCTGACCTTTTGCTCCATCCCAGCTTAGTTAGCTTGAAAAGCCTGCTGTCCAAAGACAGAGTCAACCAGAGGATTATTCATAGAGTCCTCAGCACTTTACCCCTTACCCTTTTATCTTTTCTTTAAAACTTTTGCTCTAAATCTGTCAGAGAAATTGTGACTTATAGACCCCCAGGTCAACTTGTCTGGGTCAAAAAGTTAGATCCTGTTTTAGAAACTGTATGAAGTGTGAGATTCATAGCACTGAAGGTCACTAGATTCTTTGTTCATTTTATCTGGAAAAAGGGTCAGCTTATTATAGATGAAAAAGATGATTAGGAAAAACAAACATGCAGTACACAGCCCAGACTTAGTATTCTGCCAGGAAAAGTGGTTTGCATAAGGAGAATGTGTGGAACCTGGACTATGTATTTCCTTCTGCTTCTTCCTTTGGTATTTCCTTTTTCTCTTTAAGATAATCAGACTTTGTCAGGTGTGGTGGCATACACCTGTAATCCCAGCTACTCAGGAGGCTGATGCAGGAGGATATCAAGTTCAAGGCTAGCCTTAGCAACTTAGCAAGACCCTGCCTCAAAATAAAATAAAAAAGAGCTGGGATATAGCTCAATGGTATAGTACCCCTGGGTTTAGATGTTCAGTCCTAAAAAAAAAATGTATAAAATCTACCTCTGAACTACACCCCCAGCCCTATTTTCTCCTTTATTTTAAAGCAGGGTCTCGCTAAATTGCTAAGGATAGCCTTGAACCTGTGGTCCTCCTGTTTCAGCCTCCCAAGTACTGGGATTATAGTGTGTGCCACTGTATCCAGTCCTGAGAGCTTCTTTTTAATGGAGAAAAAAAAAGAAAAAAGAAAAGCCCCTTTTACCCAAAGAGCTAAAGTCTAGAATGAAAGGTACCTGACCTAGTTCCTAACTTGGACAATTCACAGTTATAAAATGTCACATCTAGCCAGGCAGGGTGGCACATGCTTGTAATCCCAGTACTTGGGAGGTTGAAACAGGAGGATCACAGGTTCGAAGCCAGTTTCAGAAACTTGGTGAGACTTTCAGCAACCTAGTGAGAACCTGTTTCCATATAAAAAATAAAATAGGTCTAGGGATATTGCCTGGAGATAGAAGGTCCCTGGGTTCCATCCCCAGTATCACACACACACACACACACACACACACACACACACACACACACACACAGGATAAAATACCACATCTCTTTGAATGTTAAGGTTGACACCGTCTCTCCTTTGTGTTCACACTGGCTGAGCTGGAATGGGGCATTTGGAAGTTTGGGGAAAGGGGAACATTTGGATTATCACCATGATGGAGCAGTTGCTGCAGGTATTTGGTGTATAGGAGTCAAGGATGATCAATGTTTCACCGTGCTTAAGGCAGGCCCTCAGACAAGAATGTGATAGGCCCCAAAAGCCTTTGCTACCATATAGAGGAAGCATGTAACCTATAAAGCATCTCTGGATGAGATGTGAGAATGGAGTTAACAATGGGGGAGTCATCATCGCGCACACTGGATGGCAGCAGGGGCTGGACTCAGGGTATTCCATTGAGGACAAGGGCAGAATGCAGAAGGAGGCAAAGTTCAGGGTTCACTCTGTGCTGGAATGCATTGGAAATGGGAGGACCAGAACGTGAAGGACTGGGCCCAAGGCTCTGCAAGGACAAGAAGCATTGTCTAAAATTAGACGAGACTATGGGGAAAGAACATACTCTTTTCTTGAGCTATCTAATCAATTGCCAAATATATTTTCAGTTGAAATGGTCTGTTGGAGGGCACAAATTTAGACTTTCTGGTGCCATCTAGCAAACAATATGCTTATAGAAAGACTTAGGTCATTACTCAGTATTCTCCTTATGGGAAAAAAAAATGTAGTTATGTAAAAGACAAATGAGTCGTGCCTCCAGCTTACAAATTGTTGAATGTTCCTATTGTCCGGGCTCTTGGCCGGTCTTACCAAGTCTGAACAAGCCCACCACTGTGCTGGGATGGAGAGGGAATCTCATCCACCCACCTCGGAGCATGCTGGAGGAACTCGCCTGGAGCTCTGCATTGTGCTGCTCACAAGTTAAAGGGTCATGGAACGAGTCTTTCTGTTGATTCATAGATCACAAGGGAAAGGCATGGTTTCCATTGGGGGCCTCTGATTCTGAGGAAAAGCTAGTGTGGCTCAAACCCAAGGTAGTTGCACCTGTGAGGCAGAGGTGAGGGGCTCTGGTGGGGTCATTTTCCCCCATGCTTGTTTCTCATTTCATATTTCTTTAGTAGAATATCACAGCGGGTTCCCTGGCTCACATGTTCAACTTTAGAATCCCTACATTCTTGACCGAGGTTGAGATTTGTTCTACAATTACCCACCTTCTGTTTTCTATATTTCCATTGTGATTCAGGAAATCAGACTTTGTTTGATTCTTGGGAGAAGCATAAATTATGTTGTCAGGAGGACAAAGTCTTGTCTTATGTAATCCTAATAGAATGTGTGTTCCCAGAGGCAGTGGAGTAGGCTTTGGGTGGGCAAACTAAAGACAGGGGCCAAATCCAACCCTCACTGGTAAATAAAACTTTGCGTCCCTTTGCTCCTGTCCTACCTGTGGTTGTATTTGTCTGGCAGTGCTAGAGTTGAGTAGCTATGACACAGACAGATAGCCGGCAAAGCCTAAAACATTTACTCTTTGGATGTTTCTATAAAACGCTTGTGAGCCCCAGGCTGGACAAGAAGTACCTTTCTGCAGGTTAAATCACAATCATCCTCCAACTTTCATTCTAAATTTGAAGTTATAAGTACTGAGGCCAAAAAAGGGAAAGGGTAAGAAAGAATGTCAGAAAAGAGAAAATCTCGTGTAAGAAATGGAAAATATTTAACTTTTGCTTGCTGTTAGTAAAATGGAAATGTCTAGGTGAAGTATCAGCTAACCTTTTGGTCTTGTAGCAAATCCTGGAGACCCACATTGCTTGAAGGCAAAGCCTGTAAAGGCAGATTACCTGCAACCTGATTCTTTCCTCCTCCTCCTCCTCCTCCTCCTCCTCCTCCTCCTCCTCCTTTGCAGTGCTGGGAATTGAAACAGGGCCTTGAACATTCTAGGTAAATGTTCTACCACTGAGCTAACCCCTAGTCCCCTGCTACCTGATCCTTGTTTTGTTTTTTGTTTTTTTGTTGTTGTTGTTTTCTTTTTTTTTTTTGCAGTACTGGGGATTGAACCCAGGGGCATTCTACCTCCAAGCTACACCTCCAGCACTATTTTTTTATTCTTTATTTTGAAACAGGGTCTCACTAAGTTGTAAGGAGCCTCACTAAATAGCTGAGGCAGGCTGCGAAATCAGATCCTCTGGTCTCAGCCTCCCAAGGGATTACAAGCGTGTGCCACCATGCCTGGCTTCTTTTTTTTTTTTTTTTTTTTTTTGGTTCGTGGGATTGAACCTGGGGGAATTCTACCTACCTTACCCCTTTTTTTGAAATAGGGTCTTGCTATGTTGCTGAGGCTGGCTTCAAACCTTAGATCCTCTTGTCTCAGCTCTTAAATACTGGGATTACAGGTGTGCACCACCATGCCTGGCACACCCAATTCTTAAGATGCAGCACTTCAGCTGGGCGTGGTGGTGCACACCTGTAATCTCAGTACTTGGGAGACAAACAGGAGGATTGCAGGTTTGAAGCCAACCTCAGCAACTTAGTGAGGCCCTCTGCAACTTAGTGAAACCCTGTTTCAAAATAAAAATAAAAAGGGCTGGGTGTGATGTAGACTGGACAGAGCTCACACCCCAACAGGAGTCGCTGGAGAGCTATTTGGGGAGATGCCATCCATGAAGTACCTTAAGTGCAGAAAGCACTCATACCCAGCTGATAACCCCACTTCTGAAAGCAACTCCATGCTCCAGGCACACCTGGCCTCTGATCCCTTTCTGAAGAATTTCCTTCATAACATTAAGTGCCCATGAAACTTGAAATTGCCAGATGTGACCCTTCCTTTCCACTTCAGCCAGGAGAGTGTAGGGTTTTACTGAAAATATCTGGGGTGGGGAGGTCCTTTTTACAAGGTCATGTAGATGTGGGCCTTCTGGCACCTATCTCTCAGGGAACCCCAAGAGAAGCCATTCTGGACATTCAGCAGACTTGGAAGGAAGCACATGTCCAGAGAAGCCTTACCATTTCCTGGCTTCAGTTTGAAATTCAAACCTGATGCACTTGAGAATAGTTGCTTTCTACCCTTGCAGGGAGCTTAGGACTGACTTTGTCAACGATGACTAAGTGATGACTGACTTCTCAGATGAGGGAAAGGAATGTTGGTCAGTGTGGCTGAGCGGGTAGCTGTCTGCTGGAAAGAGTTGAGGCCCTAGGGGGCCCACACTGAACCCCCATAGCCAGATACAGAAGGAAGCCTTATCTGCCTTTGAATCCTCCCGTGCTGGGTGTTTTCCCTTCAAAGATGCCTGTGACAGAATGAGAACAAGATGTGCCTTTAGAACCAGGTGGGGTGGCAGATGCCTGTAATACCAGCATTTGGGAGGCTGAGAGAGGAGGATTGCAGGTTTGAGGCCAGCCTCAGGAAATTAGCAAGATCCTCAGCAACTTAGCAAGACCCTGTTTCAAAATAAAAAAATAGAAAGGGCTGGGGGTATAGCTCAGAGGTAGAACACCCCTGGGTTCAGTCCCCAAAACAAAAAAAGAAGGGAGGAATTGAACCCAGGAAAAATGTGCTTTTAGCAAGGAAATAAATGAAAAATTATCAGAGAAATTAACAGTAAGTTCAACATAAGCATGCAATCCCTTGCCCTGGTCATCAACCCGTTAAAAACCTAGATACAACAGAACTAGAGTTTGACTTGGTATGTGCTGTGGGAATAATTTCCTTTTTTCAATTGGTGCATTTTTAAAATTATTAAAATAATATTAATTGTTGCAGTACATCATGTTGAAGTTCAGGGTGATAGAGACACACATGCACATAGCACTCAGGCCTCCCCCAACTCCCACCTCCCTCCTTCCCCTTCCCCGGGCATGATACTGAGATCGGCGCTGATAATTTTGTGCATGTGCATCATGTCCATTGGAGTGTTTCCTTCATCAAGTCTCCCTCTCCAAACCCGACTCCTTCTGGTCTGCCCTTCCACCACTCCACTAGGGTTTCTCCTCCTTTGTCTGGAGTCCCTCCTGCACCCCAGCTTCCACATAAGAGGGGAAACATTCCACCTTTCACTTTTTGTGACTGATTAATCTCACTTAGCATAATCTCTAGTTCCATCCATTTTCCTGCAAATGACATGATTTGGGGGAAACAATTTTCTTTTTTTTTTTTAATGTTTTCTATTTTCTTTATAGGTTTTATTTACTTTTATTTTTATTATCATCTTTTAAAATATGCTTTTATTGGTGCATTATAGTCTCCCATCATAATGTAAATCATGTTGACAGTGACATACATGCACACAGCACTTGGTAGCCACCCCCCTCCCCGCTGCCTCCCCATTTCTCCCTCCCCCACACAGAATACTGAGATTGACATTGGTATTTTCACATATGTACACAAAGCCGATGGCAGTAATTCCTTCGATGAACGTCCCTCTTCCCCCTCCCCTTCCCCTAGACCAACTCCCTGGCTCCACTGATTCTTCTCCATTATCTGGAGTCCCTCTGTTATCCCAATCACTCTCTAGCTTGTGCATATTAGAGAAAACATACGACCCTTCACTTTCTGTAACTGGCTAATCTCACTTAACATAATGTTTTCCAGGTCCTTTCATTATCTTGCAAATGACATAATTGTGTTCTTTTTTATTGCTGAGTAGAATTCCATTGAAACAGATAATTTTCTAAGCAAACTAAAAGCCCGTGCAGGTTGTGCCTCCATTGTCTCCAGCTGGACGGAGATAAGGGGTAAGTGGGCCACAGGAGGTTCCCTGGGTTGTTCACTGCCCACCGGGACCACTTGCAGGGCTGAAGCAAAGTAGTGTCTTAGTATGGGTGGCATCGCTTATTCCTCTGCTTACAAAGGAATAGGCTTGGGCATCACTTTACATTGATGAACTTCCATAGTCATGATTCTGCCCAAGCTTCACCCTTTAAAGGGTGTTAATGCACACACACACACACACACACACACAGTCACACATAAACATATGAAAAGAAGGTGGAAACACCTGGGGAAAATGACATGGTCAGTACTCCTCAAAATCAGGTCCCTCCGTGTCATTGTCTCCTGGGAGCTCGTTAGAAATGCTGGTTCTTGGGCCCCACCCAGACCTCCTGAATCAGAAGATGGCGTGGGGGAGCAGGGAAGCCATGCATGTTTTCTGACACTGCCCCACCCCCCAAAGTGGTTCTGATGCAGGACCCAGGTAACTGAGCTTTCTGGAAGACAACTGAATTTAACCAAATGATATAGAAATCTCTTAAAATGTAAACAACATAAACCTTCAGGTACAGCATCATCTAAGTTCTTCCTATTCTCCTCAGCTGAGAAATTGAAAGTAGTGCCTTTCTCATTATTTCCCTGGGATCTCACTATAAATTCCACTAAAATAATATCCCATGATGAAATGGGTTTGGGATACAGCTGGGTAAAAACAAAGTGAAACAAGGTTTTCCCTGCAGAACTCCTATGGGTCTTCAGCATGCTGAAATGTGAAATCTTCAATAGAGGATGTAGAGTCTCCCAAACTTACCTTGACCATGGAACCCTTTTCCTCAGGAGCATACAGAACAAATGGTGTGGGGATCACAAAGTTATCCATAGCTTGCTTAAGCTGCTTCCTGATTCATTATGGGAATGCCTTCCAAAAACCAAAACATGCCTAAAGTGCTTGGAAGAAATCAGCTTAGGAAAAAAAAAATTAAAGTATACATTTTGTGATCTTAAAGGTTGAGAACTAGAATATTCTAAACTTCAGATTTTTGAATCATACTGTTACTGACAAATACACAAAAACAAACCTAAGACCATGACCACATTTTTTTTTTCTTTTGTAATCAGGAAAGGGTGGGTAAGAAAACCCCAGACACTTGCAGGGACACAGAAAGTGATACTAAAAATTAATATCTCTTGAGTGTTTGTTATAGATCAGATACTCTAATCACTTGAGACTAAGTTATTTTATTTTGAAAGCACTCCTATAATGTAGGAATAATTGTTACCCCTTTCATAGATAGCGTAGGGTCCGATAACTTGGGTGTAGGGAAGGTGGGATGTAGTTTCAGTCTGCAGGGTGTGTGTGTGTGTGTGTGTGTGTGTGTGTGTGTTACTGGGGATTGAACCCAGGGGCATTCTACCTCTGAACTACACCCCCAGCCCTTTTTATTTTTTATTATAAAACAGGGTCTCACTAAGTTGCTGAGGTTCTCACTTAGATGCTGAGACTGGCCTTGAACCTGCTATCATTCTGTCTCAGTCTCCCAAGTACTGGAATCACAGACATAAGCTACCAAGCCCAGTCATAAAACTTGTGTTCTTAAGCATAGTGACAGACTCCTCAAACTTGCCACTGAAGATCTTGGAGTAATGTTGGCAAACTAGCAATCCCAGGCAGGATGTGGCGAGGGTTGGATGAATGATACAGGCCACAAACACATCTCTGGAAGATGTTCCACTTAAAAGTCTAGCAGAAGCCGGAGGTGGTGGCACACGCTTGTAATCTCAGTATTTGGGAGGCTGAGACCGGAGGATCCAGGTTCACAGCCAGCCTCAACTGTTTAGTGAGGCCCTCTGCAACTTAGTGAGACCCTGTTTCAAAATAAAGAATAAAAAAATAGGACTGGGGGTATAGCTTGGAGGTAGAATGCCTCTGGGTTCCATTCCCAGTGCCCCCCCCCACACACACACAAAGTCTGGCAGAAAGTAAGGCATGGTGGCATATGCTTGTAATTCCAGTACTTGGGAGGCTGAGACAAGAGGATCGCAGGTTCATGGCCAGCCTCAGCTACTTAGTGAGGCCCTCCTCAACTTAGTGAGATCTTATTTCAAAGTAAAGAATTAAAAATAGGGAGCCAGGCTTGTAATCCCAGCATGCGGGATGCTGAGACTGGAGGATCCAGGTTCGCGGCCAACCTGAGCTACCTAGTGAGGCACTCCGCAATTTAGTGAGACCCGGTTTCAAAGTAAAGAATAAAAAACAGGGCTGGGGGTGTAGCTCGGAGGTAGAATGCCCCTGTGTTCAATCCCCAGTACTGCAAAAAAAAAAAAAAAATAGGGCGGGCTGGAGGTGTAGCTCAGAGGCAGAATGCCAGCTGGGCGTGTTGCCGCACACTTGTAATTCCAGTACTTGGGAGGTTAAGACCAGAGGATCCAGGTTCACAGCCAGCCTCAGTTGCTTAGTGAGGCCCTCTGCAACTTAGTGAGACCTTGTTTCAAAATAAAAAATAAGACTGGGGGTATTGCTTAGAGGTAGAATGTCCCTGGGTTCAACCCCCAGTACTGCAGGAAGAAAAAAAATAAAAGAGGTAGAATGCTTCTGGATTCAATCCACAGTACTGGGGAAAAAAAAGTCTGACAGAGCTGGGCTTGGTGGCGCACGCTTGTAATCCCAGTACTTGGGAGGCTGAGATAGAAGGATTACAGGTTTGAAGCCAGCCTAGGCAACTTAGTGAGGCTGTCAGCCACTTAGCGAGACCCTGTTTCCAAATAAAAAATAAAATAGGTCTGGGGTGTATCCTGGAGGTAGAAGGCTCCTGGGTTCAATCCCCAGTACCACAAAAAAAAAAAAAAAAAAAAAGTCTGGCAGAGGCAAATTGCAATTGTTGTCCCAAGATTTTATAAAGATATCTGAAAAAGTTTAAATCTGCTTCACCACAATTGACATTGCACTTTTAGGAAGACTATTTTCTTTTGTAGAAGTATGTAAGTGTCTCTTGTGTGCCTGTAAACAGGGTTAGGGCTTCATTTGGCAAAAACTGTTCAACTCAAGTGGAGTTGAACAGCCCATCTAGGGAAATAAGAATGTATTTATTTCACACATTTTCCCAGAATGAATTTAAGGCCAGAGATGCATGTAAAGGTCTTTTGTAATTGAAACACTATATAAATACTGTGAAATGTCAGGTTTTGATATAAAGATAATTTGGAGCCAGGCGTGGTGGTGCATGCTTGTAATCCCAGTACTTGGGAGGCTCAACCGGAGGATTGCAGTTTCGCAACCAGCCTTGGCTACTTATCGAGGCCCTCCACAACTTAGTGAGACCTTGTTTGTTTCAAAATAAAGAATAAAATATAGGGCTGGGGGTGTAGCTCGGAGGTAGAAGGCCCTTGGGTTCAATCCCAAGTACCGCAAATAATAATAATTTGGTTACCTGGGAGTGGGTTAAAGGGCATAGGTAGGCATTGTAATAAGTAATGTCATCCACGGCTGTTGGCCACTCTGATTTCACTTTGTAGCAGGTATGTTTTTACCCTGGGCCATTTGGCTGTGCATAAGATGCAGGTTAGAACTGAATGGCTCCCAAGATCCCATTGATGGCTTCTGACATTTTATGAGTCTCTGCTAGTAGTGTTAGGGTGATTATCACAGTGGAAGACCCCCACTAGTGAGATTATATGTAAACTAGATACTTTGAATTCCTGAGACTTCTTTCAGATTTAGTGGGGGGGGGGCGGTGCTGGGGGTTGAATTCAGGAATGTTCTACCTCCAAGCTCCACCCCCAGCCTATTTTACTTTTTATTTTGAAACAGGGTCTCATTAAGTTGCTGAGAATCTCTCTAAGTAGCTGAGGCTGCCTTTGAAACTTCGATCTTCCCGTCTTGGCCTCCCAAGTACTAGAATTACAGGCATGCACCACCACGCATGGCTTCAGATTTAGTTTTCCTTTGATCAAGTTTATTACCTTCTACCAAGTAGTCACGGCTCTGTTTTGTGGCCAGATAGGGTCAGTCATGCTAGGCACCACTCGCTTGTGATGTATTTTCTGCCGAGCAGCTCTCATCATCGGGGTGTAATCTGAAGGGTCTGAACTGGCACAGTGTGAGGGAGGCAGATGGAGCACAGAGGTCAAGAGCATGGATTCTGGAGTCAGAGTGCTGAATCAGAACCCAACTTAGCCTTTTCTCTGCTATGAGATTTGCCATCTCTCTATACCTCAGTTTCCCCATCCATGAAGTAGTGATTGTTATTGTGACTATCCCATAGTTACCTTGAGAGTTAGATGAATGAAGCATGTGAAACATTTCTACCATGACTAGTAAGTGTTCAATAGCTGCTACTGTTCAAATTATTACTAGTAAGGGGCTGAGGTCACTTGTGCTGGAGGAAGCTGCGTGTCTCTACTTGAGTAGGTGGTAAAATGTCATTGTGGTCACACCTTCTGGTTGTAGCAGTGACTGAAGATCCCAAATGCCAACCTTGCAACCGAATAGATGAGCAGCATTGCCCTTTCCCTTCCAGCCTGTGACTGTGACCCCAGGGGCATCGAGACACCACAGTGTGACCAGGCCACCGGCCAGTGCGTGTGCGTGGAGGGCGTCGAGGGCCCACGCTGTGACAAGTGCACACGAGGGTACTCGGGAGTGTTCCCCGATTGCACACCCTGCCACCAGTGCTTTGCTCTCTGGGACACCATCATTGCTGAGTTGACCAACAGGACCCACAAGTTCCTGGAGAAAGCCAAGGCCTTGAAAATCAGCGGTGTGATCGGACCATACAAGGAAACTGTGGACTCAGTGGAGAAGAAAGTCAATGAGATCAGAGACATTCTGGCCCAGAGCCCAGCGGCAGAGCCACTGAAAAACATTGGGAACCTCTTCGAGGAAGCAGAGTAAGTAGCTGGTGGAGTAACAACTCACAGTCATTGTCAACTGTCAAAGAGCAGAGATTTCCTGGTCTGGTGCTTCTGTAGGTTCATTAGTCCTAGGAGTGAAAACAAGCTCTGGGTCATCATTTCCCAGTAGTCTTCACTCTGAACATTTGGGTGAGTGAACCTGGGCACATGACTGGGGACCAAGATTTTGGAGGCTGTAGAATAGTGTGTGTGCATGTCTTATTCAGTGTCCCTCTTTGCAAATAATGCTCTAAGGCAGCAGAATGGAAGGAATTCTGGATTTCAGACAGAAGGCCCATAATTGAGTCTCAGCTTTGTTGTGTGCTGGACTTGTGAACTTGGATGACATACTTCATTCCTGGGCCTCTTTTTTCTCCTGTTGGAGAAGGGGGAAAAAATATTTGCCTTTACCTTATAGAGTAAAAATGGTAATGTAATTGCAAAAAAGTTGTAAATCTAAACTGTGTTACTGTGAGTATTGCTGCTACTAGGAAAACTCCATCACCATAAGACTCCTTATTCCCAAGTTACTTTGCTGCTCAGCCATTGATCCACTAGATCAGTGCTGCTTTTGTTCAACTGTAAAAAGTTCTCTAAGTGAAATCCTCTTTCCAGCCTTATTCTGCATATCCACTTCTCTGATTGATAGCATTTATCTTTGCCAGTCAAAATAGAGACAGTTGAGCTGAGATGCTAAACTTCTTGGGGATTATTTTTCTACCTTTCTTCTTACCGTCATTCTTTCTGCTCACAAACATTCCAACTGCCATTGCCAAAAAGGAGCCCCCCTCCCCCCAAAAGAACTAGTAAGACCTATGGGCTGAGGACAAAAGAGAAAGAGCTGCGAAACATTTGTTTCCCTAGGTGCTGTGTGTTTTACAGCACTCAGCAGACTCATTCACTATCTGGGCAGATGTGAGAGCACCATTTTGCAGCTTAGTCTTGTTTATTGAGAAGGTGATTTTACATTATGACACAAGTACAATGACATTTGTGTGTGTGCGTGTGTGTGTGTGTGTGTGTGTGTGTGTGTGTGTGTGTGTTGGAACTTTAATCAGCATCTCTAAGAAGTCAGATGGACTGTTCATCTGAGCCCATGGATGAGAAGCAAGGAGAGCAGCTGACATCATTAACTCAGGTGTCTTGTCCTTCCTAAGGCTGTATAGATTTACTGTAACTGGCACCCAAAACCACATGGTTGACCAGAGTTAGCAAACGTCTGATGTGAAATAATGATGCATTTAATGAGACATTTTACTTTACTAAGAAATGTGGCCTCCTTGTATGCAGCAGTCACAAGTTTTGGTAGGCCATGTTGAGTGCAAGGCTATTTATGAAATGATTCTTGGCTCTAATTTCCTGCACCTATGGGAAAACTGAAACATCTGATATTCTAGGAGAGCCTGCCATTCCAGAAGTAGCTTCATTTCTGGAGATAGATTGTAAGCATCTCAGGAAAACTAGTTTCAAGGTGTTTTGTTTTGTTTCCCCAACATAATATCCAAGAATGCATGTTTTAGGATACAAAGTGATCTTGCTTAAAAATATACAAGGTTATGGAGGAAGAGTGGAAAGTGCTTACCAAGCATGTGTGAGTCCCTGGGTTTAATCCCCAGCACTGAACAAAGGAAAAAAGTTAGGTTTAATATTTTTTAATTGTAATTTTTTTTGTGTGTGTGACCTGAGAAGAAATGAAAGCTTTATCTGAGTCAACAGATTAACAGAAGAAAATCACAGAAAAAAGAAACTGTTATCCTCAGGAAAAAAGGCATTGGGTTTATAAAGTATAATTTAATCTGCCAAATCAGATGAACCTATTAGGTGCTTATTCTTTGAGCTGAGTCATTCATGGTATTATCTCATGACTCTCATTTTTCTAATGGCTCCACATTTTTAGCACCTTTACATTTTCTCAGTTTTTCTTTATCCTTTAAGAGACAGACTCTTACTGTGCCCATGCTGGCCCTGAATTCCTGGGCTGGGCTCAAAGGATCTTCTTGCCTCAGCCTCTGGGGTAGCTGGGACTACAGGCACATGCCACCATACCGGGTCATATACACTTTTTTATACAGGCTATTATGTCCCTCAGAAGACAATTATATTCAATTATATGCACCACTAATTCCTAGAGGTAAAAATCTTCTCAAATATTACTGTGTGATAAACATACACAGACACCACTCATTATATATAGACAGTAATAGACAAGTACCTGCCTGGAGTATAGCTTTGGAGATATGAAGATATAGAACAAAGTGCAGTTGGGTCTGGGTTACAAAGGAAATATTGTGAAAGCTACATGTTTCCTTCTTGTAGCTGATCACCTTTTTTCGTATGAAAAATGAAAGGGTAGTTTGTTTGCTGGTAGGAGGCTCCTTTGATGGGATCTTGCTTGAAGCGAGTAGTGAATGAAAGGCCATTTGGCTGGCTCCTCTGGTCTTCATGGTGGGCCACTGGGCTTCCTCTCTACATGTCCCATCTTGAAGGAGATCCCAGAGGTACAGAGAAAAGCACTTTTGGCAGATGGATGGGAGGCCTGATTCTGCATGGGAGTCATCAGTATCTTTTGAGTCTGAGCAGTTACATGGGTTTGAAGGTGCTTATACACACAGAGGTGGAACTTGTATTGGCCTGTGCAATAACAGTTATTAGAAAATGTAGAAATGAGACTTTACAATTCTCCTTTGTTGTATTTTAGTTAGGCAAGCTTGTTTTCCTTTTTACAGAAAACTAACCAAAGATGTTACAGAAAAGATGGCCCAGGTAGAAGCAAAATTATCAGACACAGCTTCACAAAGCAACAGCACAACCAGAGAACTGGACTCACTGCAGGCAGAAGCTGAAAGCCTCGACAACACTGTGAAAGAACTCGCCGAACAACTGGAATTTATCAAAAACTCAGATATTCGGGGTGAGCAAGTTCTGATGTGCAAAACTTCAATCCTAGACAATATGTTTCACTGTCTGCCTGATCTCTTAATACATTTTTAGGGAAAGTTTTTTCTAGTAGTTTTTAAGCTTTTTCTCATGGAGTCTCTGGCACAAATGGAAATTGAAGTCCCTGTTTTACAAATATGGGACTTGGAGGCACAGAGAGACGAAGAGACACTGCAAAGGCCCCACAGGTAGGTGGCAATAGAGGTGTTAGGAGGGGATCCATTTCCCAATTTTTCCAGTTAGTGGTTTAATCTCTTGGCCTGTTCTTGGAAAGAAGCTCTTTGAATAGCTGAGACATGGAGCTGTTAATTCTGCAATTATGAATGTTGCTTGGTCAGAAACTATTTTTTTTCCCAAATCCATTTATTGGTATCATAAGCCATATAGGACCCTCCCCAAAAAACAAAGTTAGAAATATTTTGGATCATGTTGGATCATACTATTTGTCCTATTTTGTGCCTGACTACATTTTTTTTTTTAAACCTGGGTCACTAAAGCCAAAATATCCCACAGTTATCTATAATGCTATTCATGAGTGGATCTGAGTAGTTATATAACTGAGAAGAGGGAAAAATCATCTGGGCTGCCCTACACCAACCTGTTTAGGTAGAACTGGATGTTTGCCTGTGTGTAGAAACAATGTGTGTGATTGACTTAATTATTCATTTTTCACCCCAGTGTTTAGCGTTCTGCAGACCTCATCTGGGTGCTAATGGGCCAGAACAGATTCATTAGTCACAAGCAGAAAGTTGTACTTCTTCATAAAGTTTTTTTTTTCCTGAATTCTAAAACCTTACAGTAAATTTGGGGCCAGAAGACACCAGTACAGACATTTCCTTGGTGAGGAAATCGAATGCAAGAGACTAAATGTGGGCAATTTGATTTCTTGCCCTAGGCGCCTTGGACAGTATTTCCAAGTATTTCCAGATGTCTCTTGATGCAGAAAGGAGAGTGAATGCCTCCACCACAGATCCCAACAGCACTGTGGAGCAGTCAGCTCTCACCCGGGACAGAGTAGAAGACTTGATGATGGAGCAAGAGTCGCTGTTTAGGGAAAAACAAGAGGAACAGGCACGCCTCCTCGATGAACTAGCAGGCAAACTACAGAGTCTAGACCTTTCAGCTGCTGCTGAGATGGTAAGGTTTGGAGTTTGGACTCACTCTGTGATGCTCTAGGAAAAATAATGTCGGAGTGCAAACTCCTCCGTTTAGGTCTCTGGGTCACAGTGCAGGGTGTTCATGCCCAAGCCAGACCAAGAATGGCATGTACTTTCCAGCCTCCCTCTCTTCCAGCTGCATCTCTGCGGTGCAACCAAAGAATTATGACCACTTTCCTGTATTCTGTTACTAACTGAATGACATTTTATTGAACTTGACCCATTTTATAATGTGGACATTTTCTTTTTTAACCTTGTTCTGACTTGAAGTGCAAAATCCATCTCAGTGGAGGAATTCAGAATCACTCTAGGAAAGACTTAAAAAAAAAAATTCAAAGACAGCAAAAGAATTTTTTCCATGGGTATTAGCTAAAATGTTCCTTTGTTCCAGTAACTTTACCTGTGAAGCCTGAAACTGGGCTAGAAAGTAGATTAATTTCCTAGAAGCTTTTAAAGAGCAACTCTGGAGCCAAATGAAATTGAGTAGTGAGTTAAATGAAAATCAGGCAGAACGCCAAAAGAAAGCCAAACAGTCTGCGTCTTCTTCCTTGTTGTTTTTCATAGGATACTTGAATTTGGAGGGCATTTTTAGACTAAGACTTGTATTCTCTCAGCACAAATACAGAGGAACAGTAAGAGGAGGGCTACACTGGAGACTGAAGAGTTGGACTCATTGCCACTTTGACAGCCAGAGTCCCTCTCCCCAGCCTTCTTTCTCTGAAATAGACAAAAACATGCTGTATTGTGTTGTAACCCTTTCTACTGATGCCTGTGAGGTTTGATATTACATCCTATGAAGTTTTACAGCATGTAGAAGTAGGGAGTATGTAGATCTTCCATCACCATCCATTAAATGAAAAACAAGAATGCAGGCCTAGAGCAATGCGTAAGTTGTACCTAGCAGTAGTTACATGTAGGCATGGAATGCCAATTGTCTCCTTTCCTTCCTTAAAAATTCACAGATGGAATTTTGTAAACTGCAGTGAGAAGCAGCTAAACATGCTAAAGTGTTTTTTTGTTGTTGGTTTGCAGTACTGGGGATGGAACCCAGGGGCATTCTACCTCCAACCTACATCCCCAGCCCTATTTCTTATTCTTTATTTTGATACAGGGTCTCACTAAGTTGCAGAGGGCCTAAGTAACTGAGGCTGGCCACAAACCCAGATCCTCCAGTCTCAGCCTCCCAAGTACTGGGATTACAAGCATGCTCCACCAAGCCCGGCTGCTTAAGTATATTTGCTTTGTAAGAGAAGGCAACTTGGGAGGGGTTCTTTTGCCCTTACAAATGTGTGTCTTCTCTGGCTTTTCCATCTGGTAAGCTACTTAGGGATTAGCCAGTTTTTGTTTTTCTTTGTTAACTGTTCTATGAGAATTCTCTTTGGGTCTATACTGTCAATTTGTTGTAAAAACAGAGTTTTGTCCATTTTTCAAGTACCTCCAGTCCTTTTACCTTTGTGGACACTCAGCAGAACCATGCTGTTTCCTCATGCTGGCTCCTATTTATTGAAACAAAACAGATCCAGTGTGCTGTCAGGTTGTTTTCACAAAGCATCTCTGAGGTTTTAGGCTTCTCTTCTTGAGAGAAGCACACAAGATAAATTTTATTTCCTAGAGTTTTTTATGTAGTAAAAAACATGTTATTTTAGTTATTGAGATGAGATTATAATTATCTTAAAATTATTAGGCCAGAGTTGACTTTATTCAGTAAAAAACTTTAACTTCTTAAAAATCAACACTTTCCTCATGTGGGAGTATTCTGGTGACCACTTCTCACTGCAGTAGATCAGTTGCTTCTTTAGTGTATTTTCCATGAAAGGACAGTGCTAAATACAGTTCTCTTCCTAGCCTTTCCATCATACAACAAGCATTCTTGTAGTGTCTCAATTTGTACTTGTATGCCATAACCATGCAGGAATCTTTGAGAAGTTTCTGGTACAAAGGTAGAAAGGGGGGTGATTTGGAAAAGCTACTTCCACTTTTGTTCAGTGTTCTCCTTGCTCTCACACCTGTGTTCTCCCACTTCCCTTGCCCAAATCCCACCAGCCAACAACTCTTCCCCATCTCCGACGGTTGTGGACCTCAGCAGTCTGTTTTGCTTACTTCCCTTCATACTCACTGCATCTGACCTATTCTTGGCTACTTTTTATGGAGCAACTGTCTTCCTAAGTAGATGTGAAAGTTAATAAAAAGGCTAGATAATAGCTTTCGATGTCACCATACTCACCAGACTAGTTAACATGCTGCTGGGCCCAAAGAAATTTTACAGTACCTTTTTATCTTAACCAACTGCTTAGGGGGAAAGGAGGAGGCATTCTTTGGCTCTCACACTTCAGCAAAATCCAACTTGATAGTCTATAATGTTTCTACCTGGGCAGAACCCATATGGAATTCTAATGCACTGAGGCAGAAGGTATGGAGGGGCTGTAAATTGTTTCTTTGGAAGTAAGCCATTTGCTGACTCCTGAAGTCCTTGCTGCCCTCTGCTAAACGGTTTTTAAGCATCCTTGCTGAGGACCACCTGTGTGTTCTCTGGGGCCACCCAGGCCCTGCGCAGCTGTTCTGCAGGAGACGCTCTCTGAAACCTTGTGCCTGATCTTGGCTTATTGCAGACGTGTGGAACGCCTCCAGGAGCAGACTGTTCCGAGACTGAGTGTGGCGGCCCCAACTGCAGAACTGACGAGGGACAGAAAAAGTGTGGGGGGCCTGGCTGTGGCGGGCTGGTCACTGTCGCCCACAGTGCCTGGCAGAAAGCCATGGACTTTGACCGAGACGTCCTGAGTGCCCTGGCCGAGGTGGAACAGCTCTCCAAGATGGTAATTCAGTGGATGCCTCAGCTTTTGTTACATTTGTTTGCTTTCAGTTGTAGAATGGTGGATCTGAAAGGGAGAGATCAATTCTAAATGCTGACTAACATGAAAGACTATTTCAAAGTATGAAAGTTCATGTTCTTGTGCAGTCAAGGAAAGAGGTTTTGATTTATAGGTAATTTAAAAATTTGTTTTCTCCTCAAGGGAGTAACACATGTTTTAGGAGCAGGACGCTCAACTCTTAGACAATAATTTGAGATAACCATGTCGCTTTATCAGGGTTATGAATATATCCAACTGTACTTTAAAAAATTATACACTAAGCAACTGGGCATTTGTTCTCCTAAAGTGACATATACTTTCACTGTATATTTATGCTGGTATCTGAGAAAAAGACTAGAGAACATTTTATAGACCACCAAGTGTTTTGGAGGAGTTAAAAACTTGAAAAAATTTAAATGCTAGCCCTAGAAGAATACTGCATATGAACCAGTATAGAGAATACTTTCTACACAGAAATTCAGTACTTTGTTAAGTGGGAGAAATATTCATTTCCCAGAGTCATGCTTCCAAATGCTTTGTTTTTCAACATCACTTTTTGGATCACTTCTTAACCTTCTGGTCTGCTTTAGACAGTGGCGTTGTTTCATGGGTAATGCATTCCTCACATTTAGGTCTCTGAAGCAAAGCTGAGGGCAGATGAGGCCAAGCAGAATGCTCAAGAAGTGCTGCAGAAAACAAATGCCACCAAAGAGAAAGTTGACAGGAGCAATGAGGATCTAAGGACTCTGATCAAGCAGATCCGAGACTTCTTGACCCGTAAGGATTTTATTCATTTCACTTTCAGATATCTGTTCCTATAAAATTCTGTTTAAGAGGTCATAATTCACATCTGCATCTCAGATACAGTCACTTTCTGGCAGGATATAAAGTAACACTGGCAAGTGAGAAAAATGTCCATGTTAAGAAATGTTTCCATTTCTTAAGCTTAAGTATAGGTATGTAAATAACCTCCAGTGTTATGTGGGTAGAGGCATACTGATGGGATAGCTAAGTAGCAAATTAAGAAGTCAAAACATCTACTTTGAAGCTGGGCATGGTGGCCCACACTTGTAATCCCAGTACTTGGGAGGCTGAGACTGGAGGATCAGGGTTCGCAGCCAGCCTCAGCTACCCAGTGAGGCACTCTGCAACTTAGTGAGACCCTGTTTCAAAATAAAGAATAAAAAATAGGGCTGGGGGTATAGCTCAGAGGTAGCATGCCCCTGAGTTCAATCCCCAGTACCCCCCAAAAATAAAAAAACCAAAAACATTTACTTTGAAAATCGAATGTGGAATACATGTTAGAGATTACATAAATGTAATTTGGGGGCATTACTCCCAAAACTTTGTAATTCTCTTACAGGATATTATACCTATACAGTTCTTGTGCCTTAACTGTTCTGTAGAGAAAAAGAAAATCTCTTAAATTTGTGCAGATCATAAGTGTTGCTGGTCACAGTTTAAGTAAGGACAGTGTGGGCAGCAAACTACAGAAAATTCTCAGCTGAATCAGAACAAAAGGATTTATTATCTCACATAATAAGTTCAAAAGTATGATAGCTTCATGGCTCTAGACCCACATGCTTTTTTTTTCTCCTATGCCATTTTTAGCATATCAACTTTGTTCTGGAGCTGGCCCCTTATGGTTACAGATGGCTGTCAAAGTTCCAGGCTTCACATAAGATACCATATCTAAAGGAAGAACTGCCCCCTCCCCCCCCATTCCTTTGTTATATCTTTTTAGAAGGGAAGAAACCTTCCCCAGAAGCCTTTAGGGAGTCATTCCTATAAATGTCAGAGACCAGAAATGAGTCACATGTCCATGCATAAATGTCACTGGAAAAGGGAATGTGATTAGAATAATTGGCAGACTTTTAAGGATTTAATGCTGCATTGATCATTTTACTTGACCTTAGAGGTAGGTACCTTAAAAAAAATAATCTGTTAGCAAGGGAAAGGGGAAAATATCTAATAAATAAGGAGCTAATAGAATTTAAGGATATTCTTTGGGAATATCCTGTATAAGCTACTGTTCAAACACATTTTCCTGTTTAAATCCTTTGGGATCTATTTTTATGTTCTTTGACAATTTAAAAAGGAAAACACATAGTTTAAAAATGAATAAGGAGTCGGGCATGATGGCCCACACTTGTAATCCCCAGTACTTGGGAGGCTAAGACAGGAGGATCTCAGGTTTGAAGCCAGACTCAGACTCAGCAACTTAGCGAGACTGTTTCCAAATAAGAAGTAAAATAGGTCTAGGGGTGTAACCGGAGGTAGAAGGCTACAGGTTCCATTCCTAGTACCAGAAAAAAAAAAATAATAATAAGAATCTAATAAATATATTTGGCATTTAACCTTGTGATTTTTCTTTTTAACCACCTTTCACATTTGAAACTCCTTGGCTTTCCTGACAATACACTATCCTGGTTCTCCTGCTTCTCTGATTATTTCCCTTTCTATAATTTCCTGAATGTAGATAATTTATAAGGAATATCAATACATTATATCTGCATTTGCCATAGTTTCCTTTCAACCTCAAAAGTTTTCATTACATGGACTGGAAGTATATTTCAGTGGGAGAGCACTTGCCTACCATGTTCGAGGTCCTGCGTTTGATCTCCAGCACTATAAAAAAAAAAAAGTTTTGATTTCCTTCAAGTCCTAGCTTTAAATGCTGGCCTCTATGGTTTTCCACAATCTGAACCACCATTCTGCTACACTTTCACTAACATTCTCTGCCCATACTGACTCTCCATCCAGAAATCTTTCAAATTCTAGTAAGACTCACCATCTGCAGTTTCTTTTTCATATGTGTAAAATGAAAGATGGAAGGGATGAAGGAAGGGATGACTTTTCATCTCCACACCTATTTAGGTTTAAACGTTTAAGCAGAGGATGTGTGAATCTCTTGCTGTGATCCCAGTCCTCTAGTGAGGACTGATGTGGTTGAAGGAGTGAACTATCTATGATTTTCACCTCTTTACTTTTCACAGAGGACAGTGCTGATTTGGACAGCATTGAAGCAGTTGCTAATGAAGTATTGAAAATGGAAATGCCTAGCACCCCACAGCAGCTACAGAACTTGACAGAAGACATTCGTGAACGAGTCGAAAGCCTTTCTCAAGTAGAGGTTATTCTACAGCAGAGTGCTGCCGACATTGCCAGAGCTGAGATGTTGTTAGAAGAAGCCAAAAGAGCCAGGTATCTGAAGACACAATGGTGTGGAGGGTTGGGTATATTTAGTGTAGCTAACATGGAGTACAAAAGCGTTTAACCAATGAAATCTCTAAGAATGACCTGTGAATCTCTCTGAGTTATTTCAGGAAGGCTATCCTGTTTAAAAAAAAAAAAAAAAAAATTCTTTTCTATAGCTGGGAGTGGTGGTACTTGGAAGGCTGAGACAAGAAGATTGCAGGTTTGAAGCCAGCAATCTTATGAGGCTCTCAGCAAATTAGTAAGACCCTGTTTCTAAATAAAAATAAAATAGGGCTGGGGGTATAGCTTGGAGGTAGACTGCCCCTGGATTCAATCCCTAGTAATACAAAAAAGAAATGTTCTTTTCTGAAAGAAAATGCTTTTTCCATGTTAACGAACAGTATGCTTCATTTTTTTTTACTCAGCAAAAGTGCAACAGATGTTAAAATCACTGCAGACATGGTGAAAGAAGCTCTAGAAGAAGCAGAAAAGGCCCAGATTGCAGCAGAGAAGGCAATTAAACAAGCAGATGAAGATATCCAAGGAACCCAGAACCTGCTAACTTCAGTAAGATGTTATAGTCAAAACTGTAGGGGAAAACACCCTTTTTTTTTTTTTTAATAAGAAAATGCATTTGATATTTATCTATGAACAAAATTCTTGCAACTCAACAGTAAAAAAAGATTCCTTTAAATAAATCTGAACTACTCCTTAGCACAGATGCTAAAACTCATTGGAGATGTTTTGAGAGAGGAAAGTGACTCTGAAGACAATGAACCATTAACTCCCTTTTTCCCTGAACCCTTTCATAAAATGCCTAAGAAAGATTTAAAAATATATATATATACTTTCAGGAAATAGCACAGAGCACAGGCTCTATTCAATAGTATGGAGCATAGTATTAAATTTCAAAACTCTATTTTAAGACATTGCCCTGCTTATATAAAGCAGCCAAAGCTAATACACATGGTTATAAGATCCATATCTCAAGGTGTTGTTACTGTTCACAAAAAACTGTTCTATAGTTCTGAAAATCACTGGAAAGCAACAAAAGTTAAAATGTCTGTTTCCAATGCCCAATTCTAGAGTAACCTAATAGAGATCTTATAAATATTCTTTTCGGTTCAAAATGCATGGAAAACTTAAATTTTTTTTCCTTTATGAGCAAAGTACTAAAGGTACTACCAGACATTAAAGGCATTTACTAAGAAAAGAATTTCATAAGGATTTAGTGCTTTATTCTACAAATCCTCTTAATCTTAAAAAAATAAAAGTAATACAAACATAATTCATAATTCTGTAATCTTTTTCTTCCAATTTTAGGAAAGCTTTTTTTTTTTTTTTTTTTTTTTTTTTTTTTTTTTTTTTTTTTTTTTTTTTTTTTTTTTTTTTTTTTTTTTTTTTTTTTTTTTTTTTTTTTTTTTTTTTTTTTTTTTTTTTTTTTTTTTTTTTTGCCGCACTGGGGATTGAACTCAGGGGCATTCTACCTCCGAGCTACATGCCCACCCTATTTTTCATTATTTTTTTTTTGAAACAGGGTCTCACTAAGTTGCAGAGGGCCTCACTAGGTAGCTGAGGCTGGCCACGAACCTGGATCCTCCGGTCTCAGCCTTCCAAATGCTGGGATTACAAGCATGCACCACTATGCCTGGCTTTTTTTTTTTTTTTTTTTTAAATGAGCAAAGAAAACTAATTAATGACTTATCCAACTCCTGGAAATGTCCTTAGCATATACTTTGAAATGAGATGCTCCCAATACTTGGCCCTGTCAGCCTTCTCAGGCTCTGCTTAAAACTTAAGCCAGTTTTCAACAGGCTTTTGCTATCTTTAGTTGACACAAACCTATCTTCCTCTATTCTTTTGTTCCTCAGCCATTGTTCCTTAAATTTTGAAAACATATACAGCCCCTTACTCTTCAGGCTATTTGTTCAGGAAAATACTTGGAAAAATTGCTTTCCCACCAGACTATTCTGTAATAGTTTCAATATTTATAGCTTTTAGCTGTAACTTTCCTATACCATATGCTATCTCACAATCCTATAAAAACTTCAGTTTAAGAACATTCATTAGCCAAAACCTCCACTGCTAGAATTTAACATGTAGAGTTGACCAAAAAAAAAATGAGACTGGAAGTTATAATTTTCCCACTCACACCAGTTTGGAAATTTATGTGAAAATCCCTCTTCTCACAGCTGCTTATTTGTGAATATTCTTTAGCCAAAATTTGCAGTTGTCCCTAAAATGCTTTTTGAACACATCAAGTTGCCTGGGGCTGGTTTTTAATGTCAAGTAAGAAAAAAACTTTATACCAATCTCATCATAAGTACCAGAAAAAATAATGTGAATGAATATATAGATGTAATAAGGACTCAAGTTGGGTACCTCACTTTATTGAAACTATATTTTCTTTTTAATACTTCTTTTCATCTAGAGCAAAATGGCACAGTAGCCTTTTAGATTTTCCAATAAACTTGTACTTCCTACCATTTCTTAAAACTAATAGTTTGATGAATTACCAAATTATACTTTTAGATTGAGTCTGAAACAGCAGCTTCTGAGGAAACATTGTTCAACGCCTCCCAGCGCATTAGCGAGCTAGAAAGGAACGTGGAAGAACTTAAGCGGAAGGCTGCCCAGAACTCTGGGGAGGCAGAGCACATTGAGAAAGTCGTCTATACTGTAAAACAAAGTGCAGACGATGTTAAGAAGGTATGTAAATCTTTGCTGCTCACAGATAAATTGGCAATGGTGCAATGAGTCTCTTCCCTTCCTAGATTGGAATTAAATGCAGTTATCCACCAGAAATACCTCCAAATGATCTATTTTGAAATAGTAGTCTTTAGAGATGCAGATGGAAAAGAATGGGAGTGGATACGAAAGAATCAAGTAAGGATTACTTCCTTACATTTCTTTGAAGTGTTTTGAAAAATCAAAACTTAATACAAAGCCTGAATGACCTTGATCCATACTGCTTGCCTTGCAAGTCACTATTTTGTGATCCAAGCTTGCCACAAATACACAATGACTCTTAGATGTAATCACTAATGTAACATTATCATCTCTTTGTGTCTAATGTGGAACTGCAGACTCTGGACAGTGAACTTGATGAAAAGTACAAGAAAGTAGAAAATTTAATTGCCAAAAAAACCGAAGAGTCAGCTGATGCCAGAAGGAAAGCTGAAATGCTACAAAATGAAGCAAAAACACTTTTGGCTCAAGCAAATAGCAAGCTGCAACTACTGAAAGGTGGGTTCTTTCACTTGAGCTCATGGTTTTATAATGTAATTTTGTGTGTTGTGGGGGAGGAAACTGGGGACTGAACCAGGGGCATTCTACCTCCAAGCTACACCCCCAGCCCTATTTTGTTTTTCTGGAAACAGTGTCTTGCTAAGTTGCTGAGGCTGGCTTCATACCTGCAACCTACCTGTCTCAGCCTCCCAAGTACTGGGATTACAGGCATGTGCCACCATACCCTGCTTATGATGTAATTTTAAATTAAGGCATCCACAGTTTTTCTTCAAAAGGTGAAAATCATTTTACTTTGTCTTGGGTATTTAAAGAGAGCCTTACAAGCAAAGTTTAGGCTCAATTTTCAGATCATCACAGTATAAATTGTTCAGATTTAACTTTTTCTTTTTATCTTCCACAGATTTAGAAAGAAAATATGAGGACAATCAAAAATATCTAGAAGATAAAGCTCAAGAACTAGTGAGACTGGAAGGAGAAGTCCGTTCACTCCTTAAGGATATAAGCCAGAAAGTTGCTGTTTATAGCACCTGCTTGTAACAAAGGAGAAAGGGCTATAACTATAAAATGGCTAAGGTCACCAAAGTAAAAAGGCCACATTTTAAAAACTGACTTAATGATCTTCAAAATAAAACTCGTTACCTATTTAATGTTTTTAATCATCATACTTTGTATGGAGTTAAATAAAAGACAGTGCTTTTCTATAAATATATTTAATGTAATTCTTCAATTGTTACTTTTACCGATTTAGTCATGAATCCTTTTAGCAAGGATGTTATCTTCACTGTAAAGGTGGATTTATAAAAGAAGTGTACCAGCTCTATGAAACCCTAATTTCTAGTACGTCTATAAACAAGCTTATTACTCATCTGTTTGATAGGTCAACATCTTCCAAAAATCTACCCCCTAAAATTCACTTCCCAGTGGGGTTCCCAGGTCCAAGTTAAGGAAAAAGGATATAGCTTGAGCTACCTTCACTATTTCAATGACGACTCAGTTGCTCCAATCTCCAAAACTCCTGTAAGTGTTCTAGGAATGTGAACAAAAAGCAACAATTTCTTTAAGGTCAGGAGGGTGAATATGTGGCTTTTAAGTTTTACCACCAAGGACCAGGCCAGAGTTTATGGAGACTGTTGCTGCTGAGCAATGCTACTACACAACTGATGCTCTTAATTTCTCAGCTCTTATATTGTATTTCATGTAACTTTACAACTAAAGATTTTCTTCTACCATATGGGGGAGGCCAAAACAATTCTGTTAACAGCCACTTAGTCCAGAGGATAGAGGAAATGGCAACAATGTAAGTGCCAAGTCTTTGTCAACTCTATAGCTGGACTAACTAGATAATAACCAAGCCCTGTTTTTTTCACACATTCTTCTTAGACCAAGATTATTCTGTGGACCACTTAACCATCCACATATCCAGTACATTTAAAGTTGGCCTAGAGTCGGGCGTGGTGGCTCATGCTTGTAATCTCAGGCTGAGACTGGAGGATCTGGGTTCGTGGCCAGCCTCAGCTACCTAGTGAGGCACTCCGCAACTTAGTGAGACCCTGTTTCAAAATAAAGAATAAAAAATAGGGTTGGGGGTGTAGCTCGGAGGTAGAATGCCCCTGAGTTCAATCCCCAATACCACACACACACACACAAAAAAGTTGGCCTAGATAAAAATTATGTAAACAACTGTAATTTAGACAACAAGCCAACATCTCTCTGGTCCAAAGCAAGTATTTTTACTTTTATCAATGAATCCTAATAATTAACAAAATGGTCAATACCTTAACACCAACTTTTTTCTTAAAAATGTTAGAAACCATCTTTACTCCCCACACCTTTGCAGTTAAAACAAAATATCTCACTTTGCAATTCTTAATTTCAAGCAGCTCAGTGATTTGGATGGTAACCTTAAGCTCACCCTTCACAGGACCAAAAATGCTTAGTAGGTAATAGTAAGCAGACATTTAAAACTTCATTTCTGAGGCTTTATTCTTCATCCAGAGGTATTTGCATTCTCATTCTGAATGAGATCCCTTATTAAGATGGTTTATTATCTCTCATTATTCCTAAATTGCAAACTTTTCCCCTGAAAATAGGAAGCTTGTCTGAGGTTTAAATGAACTAGCACTTTATATAATATTGAGACTTTAGATTTTAAAAATATGCAGAGTTCACTTGTAATAATGGCAAGTAGCACATAACACACCAATGTTGCCTCCTATGGCTAACAATTGCAATCTGAACAAAATATATTAAACAAAAACTGAAAGTATACGAGAACAGCCACAGCCAGACAGGAAGGTGGAGAGGAGTTGGCACTCAAGCAAGGAAGAGCACTAGGTAAAGATCCCATTTTTAACAACTCACGTGAGGGAAGGATAAAAACCAAGTTTCATTAATGTTAAGGAATCAGGACAGTTTGTGGCAACTACAAAAGCTGGAATATGAAGAAGTCTCAAAAAGGAGGGAGGCACAGAAGAGAGGAACCCCTAAATTCTGCAGCTATTCCACCTAATCTCTAGCTAACTATAGATATAGTATATATATATATATAATATATATATTCATAGACACACACATACATATATACATACTGTGGAGACTAGGCAGCACAAGTAAAGCTAAAACAATAGAGGAAATTCCAAAAGCTCCCTACCACCCCCCCAAAAAAAGTCTGGAATTCAGCCAGTTTAACTAAAGAAAAAAAAAATTTTTTTTCCCTGTATATTTTAGGGGATGTAAGAGAATCCAGAATCTTTACAATATATCAGTCATGACAATGATATAATCCCTAAGACCAGTGGACAGAAATTGAAATTGTGATCCATATATAATGCAATTAAAACTTGAAGAGTAATAACCTTTTCCTTTTAGCTATCATTAACTGATAATATGTTACTCCATATAGATTACATTCTCCAAACTTTTCTTAATACTACAGTCTTTAAATTGGAACAAGTGAATATCTAGTCTGCATATTTCTAGCACTTTACATTTTTATTTATGTCCCTTTTTAGGAATCTATATAATCTATACCAAATTTGAGAATAAACCTGAAATGATTCTTAAATTTAGTTACAACATTCAAAAGCCTATTTAGAGCAGGACATGGTAGCACATGCCTGGAATCCCAGTACTTGGGAGGCTAAGACAGGAGCACTGCAAGTATGTGGCCAGCCTTAGCAGTCACAACTTAGACTCTGTTTTTAAGCATTAAATTATATGTCAAGCAATTAAAGTAAATTTGAGAATATAAATTTTCCAAACAACATTCATCATTTCTTAACTTGCAAATTTCTTATTTTAGGGGTCAAAATACTTTGAGATATTTTTATTTCTATAAGTTTCCATTTATCTTCTTTCAGCAAATAAATCCATTGTTTAACAATTAAAAATGCAAAAATTGTGTGCTTTTGGCTGAAAAATTGATTGACATGATATTTGTGTTAAGAATTACCTTGACCTTTTATGTTTTTTTTCTTTAACTGAAAGTTGAAGGTATTTCTGTCATAACTGTAAACAGAATTATTCTTAACCATGTTAAAACATATTCTTTGGGTACTCTATTTGTATGCTTTTCATGCCCTGAAATTTTGAAGGTTAGTCCAACTGCCATGTTTTTGAATATTCAAGAAAAGAAAAAACTACTTTAATACCAGCCTTTTAGAGTTCATGAAGATTTTAGTAAGGAATAATAATACATGTTATAAACATTGATGAAACTTTGAAAGTTCCTTTCTACAAAATATAAAGTGCTCAATATCTAAATCCAAGTTAGATATGGGAGATCAGTGTTAACATTGGATGTCTTGTGTTTTATATTTATGTTATAATGTCCAAAATGCAAATATAACATTTAATATTTATCAACATGCTTTTTACAAAAGTAAATCCTAAGTTACTAAGCTTTGTTCATATGTTCTCATACTTTTTCAAATCACTAAAGAAATGACTTGTTGTATTTTAAAAATTCCCTTAAAATTCCAAAAAAAAGGAAGAAAGAAATGATCATTTACTCAGTCAAGGAAACTGACACAGGAAAAGAAAGACAGCAGATTAAAGACTCCCTTACATTATATTTCTCTAAAAGTATATGCTTAACATTTAGAAGGTATCTGTAAAATAGATGAAAAAGTAATGACTGTTTAAATACCTTAACATTGTACAATTTGAAGAGGAGATATATTCAAGCCTATTAAAAGCAATAATAAATAAGAAATAAACAGAGGTAGTCATAAAAGAATTAGGGCCATCTCAACATGCACTCAGAATAACCAGTAAATGAATATTGAAGATGTTTATTTCAATATCTTCATTTTTTGCTATAATACATTTGAGTCTCCATTTGAGTTTTATAGATAGACTTAATTTGGTTAACTGAGTAACTATCCTTCAGAGTTGTAGACTTGTAAGGTTAATGGAACATTAACCCCTTCAACACAAAAGCTCTTCCTCTAAATTGCTAGAATTTAGGAGTTAAATGGGAGAGATGGTCACTTTTTATTTACATGAGTTCAGTTTATACATATTTGAATCTTGTTCTAATAACCGATTTGTTTCCAATATGAAAAACAAATTAAAATAACTTGATCACCTTGCTTCAAACAGAACTGTTCACATACCACATTCCAGCTCCATCCTTGTAAAAATAAATTCAACTTTACTGAACCAAAGATAAAATCCACCTAACATTAATGCAGTGAAGTTCAGCCTTTCATAAACATGAAATGAAAAATTTGATGAAAATTTTCCAGGATGCTACTCCAAGGAGCTTTTTGTCTTGCATAATAATGCACCGAAACAAAATATTTAAAATATAGACAGGAGATTATCCATTCTGTCCAAACCTATTAAATACCTTCAAAAAGTTTCATAATTCAGTCCTAGAAATTCTGTTCAGAAATGTGACCTCTACAAAAGCTTCCAGGAGATTTCAGAATATATATCTTATTTAGAAGTTGATTGATTTGCCAAATGATGCAGCCAGATTTGCTTCTCTAAAAGCTTCTGATAAGGTCTGCAAGGAAAGAAATGTAAATTAAAAACCAAATATTTGTGGGTCAAAAGAAAATTTAGGGATCCATTAATTGTTTATGTTGTTAATAATTACCGGATGAGCATGGCAGACTCTAGCTATATCTTCACAAGATGCTCCATATTCCAAAGCCAAAGCTGCTTCATTTACCATTTCTCCAGCACCCTTTAAAATAAGCCAAAAAGTAATTTTACTTCCATGGCAAAAATAACTACATGCTAACAGGACAGCAAGGATTAAGAGACCAGGTTTTTAGACCTTGGAATTATTTTAAGTCTTCATTTACTGTTAGGGCGGTTAAGGAAAAATCAGGAAAAGCTTAACAGAAGAGATGACACAAGAGATTAGGTTCTGAAGCCAGATGGGCTACATTAGAACCCTGCCACTTTACTACCTCAACCACTCACTGGCTGGCTCCATGTGTTCACTCAGTTTCCTCAATTCAAAAACAGCAGCAGCCAGGCGTGGTGGCACACGCTTGTAATCCCAGCATTCGGGAGGCTGAGACCAGAGGATCTGGGTTTGAGGCCAGCCTCAGCTACCTAGTGAGGCACTCCGAAACTTAGTGAGACTCAGTTTCAAAATAAAGAATAAAAAAATAGGGCTGGGGGTATAGCTCGGAGGTAG
>PVLC010001391.1:120669-145315 GCA_004027655.1 Graphiurus murinus
AAAAAAAAAAAAAAAAAAAAAAAAAAAAAAAAAAAAAAAAAAAAAAAAAAAAACCAGCACCTACCTTACAAATTTGTTGCAAAGATGAAATAAGGTTAACGTATATACTTAGGAAAAGTAACATAGAAAGCACTCAAATGTTATCTTTACTGTGACATCAGATACCAAGGGGAAGAAAACATTTCATTGTAAACTTGTGGAGTCTAAGGCTTCATTTAGGAAATAACATTTGAGCTGGGACCTGAATTATAAGAACCAGTCATGCCAAAATCTGGTGGGAGAGTATTCTAGGCAGAAGATACTACAAGCACAAAGGCCTTCAAATGCAAAAAAGCTTGGCCTGCTATGAAATTAAGAGAAAGCCCATGTGGTAAGAAATTAGTCAGAAAGGTGAGATTGGTATGACCAGATTCGGCAAGGCCTCACACTTAACAATCTGAAGCACGGACATGGCCTGGTCTATATTTTAAAGGGATAATTTAGCTGCAGCATATAAAGTAGATAATATGTTATGTGAGACCATGAAAGTATTGGTATCCTGCTAGAAATGATGCAGAGAAGCCATATTCAACCAGGTGGCTTTAAAAATAATCTATACTATACCAATGCTTTCTAAAAATCTCAATGAGATTTCCCTGTTTTTACAATACTCACTGGTCCTAGAATATGTGCTCCCAGTACTCTGTCTGTTGATTTCTGCCCAAGAATCTTCACCATGCCATCCGTGTCAGCATTTGTCTTAGCTCTGCTGTTAGCAGCAAATGGGAATTTTCCAACTTTGTACTCAATACCCTGTGAGAGACAAAAAATGAGAACGTACATAAGCAATGAAAACGTTTATTCCCATTAGTGAAATCATCTTTCATTTGTTCAGAAAATAAATCCCAAGAAGGCAGTTGTTCATGGAGCTTACAGAAAGACCAAAAGGCAGGTTAATGAAAGCAAGCAAATATAAATGTCTACCCGTCTAACTATATTTCAAAGCCAAATATAAAAACTCTAAACTTACTAGTTCTTGAATATAGGCAGCTTATCTTTCCCTCTATTACTGCTGGTAAATCTAAGGAGTGAACAATGTCTTTATGATGCTAACCAAGGAAGATACATAAACTCTTGTGGTCTCCAGTTATTAAAAACATTAATGCAATGTTAAGATGACTTTCTCAGCCACCAGTGTCCCCAGCTCAATAAGCACACTGGAATAAAACTGCCCACGTTCAAAATTACCTCTTCCTTCAACTGCTCCTCTGATTTGCCAACCCATGCAACTTCAGGGTGTGTGTAAATCACCGAAGGCACACAATTGTAGTCTATGTGCACAGCACCACCAGCCATTCCTTCAACACAGATAATGCCTTCATCCTCTGCTTTGTGGGCCAGCATTGGACCAGCAACCACATCCCCAATAGCGTAGATACTACCAGAGAGAGACAGAAGTACAGTGCACTTCAGAAATCAAAGATACACATCTTAAGTTACACCATTGTAGCAAAAATGTATTTCTGGTTAATAAGTCACCAAAAAACATATCTAACGCATCTCTTCAAAAATCTATGAGTTTAGGTTCTAATTTAAACAATGAAAAAATTCAGTTATTTATGATTTTACACCTTGTAAGTATATTATTCTCCCCAAAGCCAATATTTTTTTTGTGTGTGTGTGTGGTACTGGGGATTGAACTCAGGGGCATTCTACCTCCGAGCTATACCCCCAGCCCTATTTTTTATTTTTTATTTTATTTTGAAATCGAGTCTCACTAAGTTGCTTGCGGAGTGCCTCACTAGGTAGCTGAGGCTGGCCTCGAACCCAGATCCTCTGGTCTCAGTCTCCCGAATGCTGGGATTACAAGCGTGCGCCACCACGACCGGCTCCCAGAGCCAATATTTTTTAAGCATGATAAAAGTCTCATTTTCAAAACAGAGTTTGATATAAATTTAAAAATTACTGAAAATGCCCAGCACTTAAGAGGCTGACGCAGGAGGATCACTTGAGTCCAGGAGTTCAAGACTAGTCTCAGCAACATTGTGAGACCCTGACTCAAAGAAAAAAAGAAAAAACACCATATATGTATGGATATGTAGATAATTATCCAACTTACTTTGGAATTTTAGTTTGGAATCTGGAATTGACTGGAATTCTACCTCTGGGATCTAATTCAATTCCAAGCTCTTCTAGTCCCAAATTCTGAGTGAAGGGTCGTCGTCCAATGCAAACCAAAAGTACATCACAAGTGATAACTTCGGCTTTTCCACCAGAAGCAGCTTCAATACTAGACAACAAGCAATATATAGCTATTAAACACAAACCTACACAGATAGTTGCTAGTTAGAAGTTTAAGATCAGAGATTTCTCAAGTGTTAATGACATTTCTAACACTGTAAGTTTACTTCATTATAAACAAAAACTTAAGAGTCAGGCAATGAAAAAACTGTACACATCCTCTTGAGTTTTATCATTAAAATCTCATAAAAGACAGGCAGCCTAATACAGTGGATAAAAACATAGGTCCCAGAGCTAGTGATGTGGCTCAGTGGTAGTGCTTTTGAGGTGTGGGTTTGATCCCCAGCAAAAACAACAAAAGACATAGATCTCAGGGTCAGAAAGATCCAAGTGCAAGTACAGGCTCTGCCACTCACTAGCTGCGTGACTGATCTTATTTCATTAAATTATGTAAATATTTAATAACCAGATTGCCAAACACACAGTAAGCAATCTAATATTATTATTGCTTTCCCCATATACCTATCAAAAAATACTCAATTAATTTTACTAAATGCTGGAAGTTTTATATATTCTGAACATATACCATGGAAAGGAACATCACAATGAGAACATTGGGTTAATTTTTCCAGCACCAACTTAATCATGAATTTCAACACAATAATTTGACTAGCAATAGTCATATTAAACAATTAAATAGTCTTAAGTTATAAAAAACTTATACTCCATTTGTTAATCTGATTTTGAAAACTTTAGTATTTTCTTAAGACAAGGATGATTTATCAAAGACAAATGTTGTGTACTTACGAAACATCAATTTTTCCATCTGACTTCTTGGTGGCACCAGTAACTTTTGTGTTTAATTTAAATTTAAACCCTTGCTTTTGAAGGATGCGTTGAAAGTTTTTGGATACCTCCATATCAATTCCGATTCCACCTACATGACCCAAAAATTCAACTGCTGTCACATCCGCACCAAGTCTTTGCCAAACTGAACCCTGCAAACAACAATTTAAAAAAGCATAAAACAATACAATTTTCTATAGCAAATGCTAACTAAATCATTTTAAATAACTTACTGCACAATATTTATATTGATAATGCTGTTAAATTAGAAGATCTGAGGTTTAAAAGAGGCCCTGGGGCATGGCGGACACCTGTAATCCCAGTAATTGGGAGGTGGAGACAGGAGGATCTCAGGTTTGAGGCCAGCCTCAGCAATTTAGCAAAACCCTGTTTCAAAATAAAAAGGACTGGGGGTGTAGATAGGAGATCGAATGCCTCAGGGTTTGATCCCCAGTATGTATGTATATATGTATGTATGTATGTATGTATGTATATGTGACTCAACCAATCAACCAACCCTGGAGCAAACAGGTATAATTTTATACGTTCACTTACTCATTTAACATTAATTGAGCACTTATTGCATGCTAGGCACACTTTTATCTGATAGTCATATGTCGGTGAACAACAACAACAAAAATGTGTACCCTTAGGGACCTTACATTCTAGGAGGAGAAATTGACAAGTAGAATTCATGCTAGTAGGGACAATAAAGTGCCATGAGAAAAAAAAAAGTAGGAAGTAGAACTGAGACTACTGAAAAGAAATTACAATTTTAAATAGTGCAAATGAGGAAGACCTCACTGAGAGTGATCTTTTCACAAACAGAGAATGAACTATACAGATCATGGGGTAAAGAATGTTCTAGGCAGAGGGGAAAAGGAAGTGTAAAAGTCCTGAGGGAAAGATGTAGGCTCTTACTGCAAATAATTACTGAAGTTTGAAAATTAAACTGGCTTTGTGGGTATGGTGGTATAAGCCTGTAATCCCAGTACTTGGGAGGCTAAAATGGGAGGATCACAGGTTCAAGGACAGCCTCAGCAAGTAGTGAGACCCTCACCAACCTAGTGAGAACCTGTTTTAAAATAAAACTCAAGCTGGGCATAGTAGCCCACACTTGTAATTCCAATACTTAGGAGGCTGAGACTGGAGGATCTGAGTTTGAGGCCAGCCTCAGCTACTTGTGAGGCTCTCCGCAACTTAGTGAGACCCTGTTTCAAAATAAAGAACAAAAAATGGGACTGGGGTTGTAGCTCAGAGGTAGGATGCCCCCAGGGTTCAATCCCCAATACCACAATAAATAAATAAATAAATAAATAAATAAATAAATAAATAAATAATCAATCAAATAGGGCTGGGGGTGTAGCTCAGAGGTAGAACATCCCTGGGTTCAATCCCAAGAACCAAACACACACACACACACACACACACACACACACACACACACACTAAACTGGCTTTGTATTTTATTTTCTCAACAAAGGAAGAATGTTTACTTAATTTTATTCAAATTATAATTTAAGTTGAATACTGTTGCTTTATTTCTTTGGTACTGGGGATTGAACCAGAGGAATTCTACCTCCAAGCTATACCCCCAGCTCTTTGTATTCTTTATTTCACAACAGGGTCTCACTAAGTTGCTATGGCTACAATCCTTAAACCTCAAACCTACAATCCTCCTGTCTCAGCCTCCCAAGTACTGGGATTACAGGCATATGCTAACATGCCTGGCTTGTTGTTTTAACAATTACCATAACTTCTGAACAATTACATATGAAACAACATTATAAGTAATATGAACATTAATTTTATAGCATTAAATGAAATATAAAAACTAGGATCATATCCTTTGTATGGATTTATATTAAAATGTTACTTAAAATTAACTGAGTGTACCTTTCCAATTAAATAGTTTGTGAATTCATTTTACAAATTTCATGAATTTGGGGGATGTGAGGTGAGTCAACAAGAGGCAATATGAAGTCACTAAAAACTCAACAACATATATAAAATTTAACTCAAAATGCATCATGAGCCTAAAACCCGAGACTATAAAATAAAACTTCTTGAAGAAAACACAGAAGACAATCTGTGTTACCTCAAATTAGGCAAAGATTTCTTAGCTATAACACCAAAGGCACAGTGCTTATAAACAAACAAAAAAAAGATGAAACTTCATCAGAATTATTCTTAGAAATATTAGGAACATAGCTGGGTGTGGTGATGCACACCTGTAATTCCAGTACTTGAGAGGCTGATACAGGAGGATCACAGACTTAAGGCCAGCCTCAGCATTTTAGTGAGACCCTGTTTCAAAATAAAAAATAAAAAGAGCTGAGGGTTTGACTCAGAGGTAGAATGCTCCTGGGTTCAATTCCCAGCACCAAAATAAACAAAACCTAAAACAAAAACAAAAAAAACACAAAAGTAAAAGTCACAGACTGGGGGAAAAAATTTGCAAAACATTTTTACATTAAAGGATTTATCTCTAGAATATACAAGGACTTCTCTGAACTGGATGATTAAAAAAAAAAAGGAAAGAAAGAAAGAAATCCAATAAAAAAGACAAAACATTAGAACAGGCACTTCATCAAAGTTAGGGCAAATAAATACATAAAAAGACTCTCAATATTCTAAGTCACTAGATAAACGTAAATTAAAACCACAATGAGATACTACTATGTACCCATTAGTATGATTAAAAAAATAATAATTCCTGACAGTACCAAGAACTGGTAAGGAAGTACAGAAACATATTGCTTGTGGTATCCTACAGCTAATTTGGCAAACAAGTGTCCTCAAAAAGTTAAACAGAGTTATCATGTAACCCAACAATTATACTCCTAGGGGTGTGTGTGTGTGTGTGTGTGTGTGTGATTATACTCCTAGGTGTGTGTGTGTGTGTATACATATATATACACATGTATACATTCTTATATAGATGCATAGGTATATATGTCTCCATCCAAGAGAAATGAAAACATGTATCTACATAAAAACTCATGAATATTCATGTTATTCATAATAATTCTGAAGTAGAAACGACCCAAATATATCAACTTATGAATGGGTAAATCAAATGTGCTATATTCCTAGAACAGAATATTATTTGACTATAAAAATAAATAGTATAGATACATGCTAAACTTGGATAAACTTTTAGAACATTATGTCAAATGAAAGAACCCAGACATGAAATGCTACATATTGTATGATTCCATTGATATGAAATGTCCAGATAGGATAACCATAGACACAGAATGTAGGTCAGTGGTTTTCGTTTTCAGGGACTGGGGAAAAGGAGAAATGGAGAATGACTGCTAATGGGCACCTGGTTTCTTTCTGGGGTGATAAAAATGTCCTAGCATTAGACAGTAGTAATAGCTGCACTACTTTGAATTGTGAATTAAAACCGTCAAATTGAACTCTTTAAAGGAAGAACTATATGGTACGTCAATTACATCTCAATAAAGTTGTTTAAAAGCAGGAGCACCCTTCAGAACCTATATTAGAATACAGGAGGAGGGTGGAAACAGTAAGAAGCATTATTTTGGCATTGTATCAATCAAAGTATGAAATGATGTACACAGGTAAGTGCCCTACTCTTTAGGAAAACTTACTTTTAAATCCTTAGTGATAGAATTACTCCAATAATATCTACCACTTATTTAGATCTTATTAGATACTAAGTATTGCATTGTTTTAAACATACTGCCTTATACTTATCCCGATAATAATCATATATATGCTTTTTAGTGAAGACTTCTTTCTTACAAAGTTCAAGTCTTTCCTTCTTTCAGCCCTTAGCATACAGACCTACCTCTTGGTAGTGTAAGAATGCACCTCTCTGTAGCACCTTCTACTAATAACAATGAGTGGGAGCTGATGAAACTGTACAGACAACCCTTTCAAGGAGCTTGGTAATGAAGAGGTGAGAAAGAAACAACTGAAAGACATGGGGTCAAGAGAAGGCGTATTTATGTGTACACAAGCCTGCGTCTGCAAGTGTGAATGCACTTAAGCAAGTTTGTGTGGCACATAGGTATACAGAGAGGCATGATCAATTTTAAGTGAGAAGGCAGCAGAGGAAGGACATTTAAAGACCCAAATGAACAAGAATAAATCACAAAACCACAGTAACAGAAGTGAAGAGCGAAAGGATAGCAATAAAAATGTAAAATCAAGACAGGTGTGGTAGCACACACCTGTAACCCTAGTACCTAGGAGACTGAGACAGGATTGCAAGGTCAGGGCCAGGCTCAGTTACCTAGCGAGACCCTGCTTCAAAATAAAAAGGGGTGAGGGGTGCAACTCAGAGGTAGAATGCCCCTGGGTTCACCCCCCCAGTACCAGAATATAAATAAATAGATAAATAAGTAAATAAATTTATACACACACACACACACACACACACACACACACACCCCTGTGGCATAGTTTCTCTTTTAAGTGATATTTAGGAGAAAAAGAAATTTGCAGGCAGGGGAAGACAATGCACTAGCAGAGGTACGAGAAAAGCAGGAAAAGAAACAGCCACAGCAGAGACTAGGACAGCACCAGCCAGGGAAGTAATGGACAATCAGCCAGGCTGAGGTTCCTATGAGGTTTGTGGCCAAGAATTTATACAGGCACCAACCTACAGGATGTTTTCCTCCAAGTGCAGGAAATACACCCTGGGAATAGCATAAAAAAGTCAAATTGAGCCGGGCACGGTGGCGCACGCTTGTAATTCCAGCATTTGGGAGACTGAGACTGGAGGATAGGGGTTCCCAGCCAGCCTCAGCTACCTAGTGAGGCACTCTGCAACTTAGTGAGACCCTGTTTCAAAATAAAGAATAAAAAATAGGGCTGACGGTGTAGCTCGGAGGTAGAAAGCCCCTGAGTTCGATCCCCAGAACCACAAAAAAAAAAAAAGTCAGACTGCTACATTCAACCAGAGTTGAATTCAACTAGAGCTTTCTCAAGCAAATAGAACAAAAGAGAGAAGCAAGTTACTCAAGGCCATGTATGACAGTGGTTAAAGTGGTAGACTATGAGAATTAAAACTGATTAGGAAAGCAGTCAAGACAGTAGATAACAAAAATGTAGGGGATTTCTGGACTAGAAAATCATACCAGGAGTAACTGAATATGAGGAAAAGAGGTTGTGGTTAGAGAATAAAATATCTCAATTTATGATTTCAGAAGCAGAACAAATCTTAGAGATGACAAGGTGCGATGGCCCGGGAAGAGTAAACCAAAACGAAGGGAAAAGGTTCTTGGAAACGTGGAAAGTTGGGAGATGGAAAGGAAGGATGAGCACCAGGCAGGAAGAAGGTATGAAAATAGCATTGTGCTCAAAGAATTATAAGGAATGTGACATTTCTAAAACATAGGAAGAAGGGAAGAGTCAGAGCACATGTGCCATGGTAAGGAGTGTGGTCTTTATCTTTGATGCAGTTTGCTCAGTGTGAGTACTGTCTTTCAGCATCTCAAGGGTTGTCACATTAAAAAAGAATTAGACCAGTGCCAAAGAACTGAAAGGTAGAAGAAAGAGAGGAGCAGACTGAAAAATAAAGGAGAATTTCTAATGACTAATGATTACCTAAATAGTTGTCTTGAAGAAAAAGTAGATTTGTTATTACTTGATTTAAGCAAAACTCAATGCTGATTGGTCTGTTATGCAATCAAACAAATTCTTTAAATTCCTTTTAACTCCATGGAGGTAATATGAAACAGAAAGATACCACTTACCAATTCTACACCAATTACTCCTGCACCAATAACAACCATCTTTTCTGGAACTTTTTTTAAAGATAAAGCACCTGTAGATGACACTATTGTATCTTCATCAATCTACAGTAAGAAAAGCAAAAGATAGAATCAAAATTATTTGAAAAATCTAGTAGTTTATAAACAATGAGCTCATTCCATAAAATGACTAAAAATACTAAGTCATGTATTTGTTCTGAGGTATCTATGTCTTCTTTTTTTTTTTTTTTTTTTTTTTTTTTTTGCGGTTCTGGGGATTGAACTCAGGGGCATTCTACCTCCGAGCTATACCCCCAGCCCTATTTTTTATTCTTTATTTTGAAACAGGGTCTCACTAAGTTGCGGAGTGCCTCACTAGGTAGCTGAGGCTGGCCGCTAACCCAGATCCTCCGGTCTCAGCCTCCCAAATGCTGGGATTACAAGCATGTGCCACCACGCCAGGCTTGGTATTGGTCTTCTATACACTCTTATTTCATCGAATCCCATTAAAATTGTTAACTTTAAATTTTATTACTCAGCATTCCAAAACAAAAAGGTCAATCTTTACATCATATTGAACTTCAATATAATCTTAGTATACTTTTAAAGTATCCTGCATTTGCAAAATAAAGACATGTAACTTTCCAAGTCTGAAAGATGGTCAAAATATAGAATTTCTGACAGAAATTTCTCATTAGAAATTCATAAACAGCATAAAGCATAATTTATAAAACATTTCTAAAGGAAGGTTGTAACAGTTGTAAATTATAAAGCATAAATACCGTGATTCCAGGAAAAGGAGTAACTTCTGAACCCGTGGCTATAAGAATGTTCTTGGTATCAATAACCTGAGAGCTGCCGTCGGCTTTCGTAGCTGTGACCTGATTCTTGCCAGTTATCTTTCCATATCCATTGACATGAACAACCTTTATGATGTTTGTAAATTCAGAGTTTAAAATAATTTTTTTCTTATAAACAAATATGAATAACAAGGGAAAATACTCTATATATAATTTATAATACAAAATGCTTCCTTACTTTATATTTCAGGGAAATCTATTTCAGGTTAGTATTGTTTTAAATTAAATAAATATCCCCCAGCAGCCATGTTCAAACAGTATCAAAGTATTAGCATAATGCACTGTTCAGTGCATATATAAAATAAAGCAGAAATCTGCAAACTGAACACCAACCTTATTTTGCTTGAATAAGTGGGCAATTCCACCTGTTAAAGCTTTAACTGCAGTACTCTTCTGTTCCATCATCTTCTCTAAATTCAAGCGAACTTCAGACACTGTAAGTGGTTAAATAAATCTTAAGTACTTAGCTAAATTCTTGAAGTAATGTGTGATATCTTTTACTAACCGAGGTCTGAAAAGTTTCAGCTTAATGCTGATAGAGCCATACAAAATTTGTAAATCTAGTAACTGGCATAATAATCACAGAAGACAAAAGCCAACAATATCATACCACAATAACAAAATCTACCAAACACTATAAATGTACATCATGAATAAGAATGCAGTTCAGAATAAAATTCCATATGCCATTATGGTACATTCTCCAAACACCTTATGATTATTAGTCTGGAAGATATTTATGTAAAAATGACAAAACAAAATATCATCTGAGGTTTTAAATAAAGAGAAATGCTTAATTTCATCACAATAAAAAGCATACATATAAATATTTCAAATACAGAAGCTTAATTCAAGAGTTTGGGTTAATCAACTAGATTGTGTGTGTGGTGGGGGGGGGGGGAAAGAGGCCTCTGGGATTGAACCCAGGAGTGTTCTACCTCTGAGCTACACCCCTGCCCTATTTCATTTTTTAATTTGAAACAAGGTCTCACTAAGTTGCTGTGGCTGGCCACAAACCTGAGCTCCTCTGGTCTCAGCTTTCCAATTACTGGGATTATGGGTGTGTGCCACCACACCAAGCTAATCAACTAGATTTAATCACTCATCTAACTCAGAAGACAACTCTGAAGCAACAAAGTAAGGGCAAAAAATGCTCAATTCAATATAACTTTAGTGGTAAGGATATCTTAAACATTAGCCCATGTAACCAACACATATCTCAGAGATGAAGGAAAACCCCTAAGGGATGTGTGTGGGGGGTGGGGGGTGGGTGTCACCAGGGATTAAACCCAGGAGTACTTTATCACAAAGCTACAGTCCCACCCCTTTTTATTATTTATTTTTGTGTATGTGGTACTGGGGATAGAACCCAGGGGCATTCTACCTCTGAGCTATGCCCTCAGCCCTATTTTATTTTTATTTTGAAACAGGGTCTCACTAGGTTGATGAGAGTCTCACTACTTACTGAGGCTGTCCTCAAACCTGTGATCCTCCTGTCTCAGTTTCTCAAATACTGGGACTACAAGTGTGCACTGCCATGCCCAGCTTTATTTTTTATTTTGAGACAGGATCTCGCTAAGTTGTCCAGGCTGGCCTCAAACTTGTGATCCTCCTTCCTCAGCCTCCTGAGTAGATGAGATTGCTGGAATATTCTACCATGCCTGACACCCTGAAGAATCTGACTTACCAAGGTCACAAAGCTAGAATGTAAAGGCTTGCCTCTTGACTACCCTATCTCTTCTAATCTTCTTCTATTTTTCATTAAGGGTAACATGATATTTGCTTTAGTCAAATCACTTCTGTAATAACTGGATTTCCTACACATAATGTTCTTTCAGAAACTTAGGACTTCCCTAGAAAAGACTATCCCTCTGGAAGTACCTGTTAATCACAGTAATTGCAAAGAAAGGTGAAAATAACCAAAATAATATGGCAGAAGACCAGACATACCAAATTCAAATGTTTCAAAATGTCACCTCCTTTCTACAATGCCTCATCCTTCTCCTCTGCTCTTTCCACTAACAACTTAAGAAGGCCCTCCTTTACCTATCTGACCATAGTGCTCAGGAATCCTGCCTCTTCAGTGATCTCTAGATGTCAGGGGAATGAAAACTGACTCTTGACTCACAAAAAATAGGAAACTTTAGGCAAAGGAAATGAACATATCATGGAAGAAGTCTGGATCTCAGTATTCTTAAGTAACCTCTCTACATTCTCAAGATTCTTTATCTTACTAAACATCTATTCACATATACTAAACATAAACAAGTATTTAGCAATAAGAGTCAAGTATGCCTGATAATACTACTACATATAAAATGTACACTTACTTTCAATTCCCCTAGATGCAAAATCTTTTCCATGAGCCATATGGTAATAATGAGAGTTATTTAATAAAGCCTAAAGGAAACAATAAGACAAAATTATCAACTACTCATAAACAGACTCTCTATGATAAAAAAGCACGTATGAAATGACATTCTTTACGTGGAATAGTACATACAACTATGCCAGTTCACTTTCTCTTCTTAGAGAATTAATCTAAGACAAACAATAGTGACATAAAAAACATTCAACCAATAAGAATGAAAAACAAAAACATCTTTACTTTCCTTAAAAGCATAGGCAATAGAATATACTTCAGGGTGGCAGGTGAAAAAGGCAGTCATGTTTACATACATAAGAACCTAAAAGAATTTACCACTTATTATCTGTTTAGCTGGCCAGGGTGGGGGGCAAGGAGCTAAAGAAAAAAAATGGAACATCAGAGTCTTACTGAAAAGGCTAGGTATTCTAAGACAAGGAAGCTATTTTAGAGGTGTGTTTGGCAGGCTGATGACAGCACCTTGAGTTTTACAAAGTAAAATCAGGTTTTTTTAAAATCATATTTGGATTGTTAATTTTTTCTTTTATTAACTACTAGTTAATAATCTAGTTTCAACACATCCTTGTCATTGTAGCTAATGAACACTAATCTCTGCACTGTGTAAAACATATGCTCACCTTAGAAGGAATACAACCAACGTTCAAGCAGGTCCCACCAAGTGTTTCATTTTTCTCAATGCAAACTGTCTGCAACCAAAGAAAACATTAGGTAGCCGCATAAAACCTGCAAGGCTTCAGTTCACTAAAATTCCAAATGGATGTCTAACTATTCTACAAAACAAGCTACTTGAGCTATGTTTTTCAGAGACTAAAACATAGGGTCCTTCAATAACTTACTCGAATAAACTCAAGCTAGACCCAAAGTGAATTATTATAAAAGATATTTTTGTTTAACAATAACAAATATGTGCTTCTACTTCTATCATTGTATCTTCCAAAGCGTGATTAGAAGCCAAAATGAAGTTTTGGGAAGAGAAGAAAAATAATGGACTTTACTTTCCATTCCAAGACTACAATAACTAACTAAACCCTCTTTCTTCATCAGTCTCAGGCTTACAAATGGAGTGAGAATGATTTACCATGTTTTCACCAGCAAAGTATTTTGTGAATATGATCTACTTGTTCCAAATAAAAACAAATCTAGTTTAAACCTTACCTTAAAGCCTAGCTGGGCAGCTTTAATGGCAGCAACATATCCTCCAGGACCAGAACCTATCACTGTTACATCAGCATCAACTATAATAAAAGAAAATTGATAGAAAATAGTAAATTGCTTGGCATTTACAAAAAAGAGCTTCTTGGAAAAACAAACAAACAAAAAACGATATTTAAATCTCTGAGAAAGTGCCAATAACAAACAGTATCATTTTTGTGCCAAAGTACTTGATGTTCTTTGATGTAACTAAAATGTTGCAAATTTTAAAATCATTTTCTATTATTTTAAATATCATTTTCATTTTCAATTACTTTGTATTCATTAAGGCATAAAGAAATACAACTATGTTCAATGATATTAACCTGTGTCCAGGTACCTCGCTAAACTCTGTAGTGATAACTCACACTGTGCATTTAGAACACTGGAGGACAGTCTGTCTAAAAGAAAGAGCCTGAGCTTTGCAATCTGACATAGCAAACTTCAAATTTCAACTCTGCCACTTATTTGTTGTATAAGCTTGGCCAAATGACTTAAACTTTTCTAAAATATGAGAAAGGTAAGCACAGAATAAATATGACATTTCAAAGGAGAAGCAAGAGGTTCAAAGAGATCAACTGACTAGGTCAAATCATCTAGCAAGTGAGTGGCAGAAACAAAACTAAGCTTTTTGACTCTACTTTTAATGATCTTCCCATTATTTAACACTATTTCATTCCTTAATTCCAGCCATCATAAACTAAAATCCCAGAGAACAATAATCAAGCTTCATAATTACTAGCTATGTGACCTTACATGAATAATTTAACCTGCTACATTTTTATCCTTCATCTGCAAAATAAAGAAAACAAAAACTTACCTCATAGAGTCATAACACAGAATAGTGTGGGGGAGGGGGGCTAGAAGGGCTGTTTTTAAATTGTCACTGAACTGAATCTCCAGTCTATTTCAGTAACAATCTGCCAGTCACACTCCATACTTGTTCTCACCTAAAACTGCTCACCCTCCAAAATGCTGAACTGTAATATTTTGCTTTCTAATCAGAATCCTACAACCTCCTAGTCCATTAGGGGGGAAAAAATACATAATTTCAAGTAAAACAACCTGGGTTCAAACATGAGCTGTATCAGCCCTAAATCCTTGGGCAAATTAATCTCTCTGATAATACCTACAGAGAAAATAGTAAGACAGTAGATAGAGTAAGGATGATAACTACAGCCCAAGGGAACCAGAAAGAATGTTATGTCAAGACCGTAAGAAAGTGCCAGGTGCCTATTAAGACACAGTAATATCACTTTCCTTCTCAGATCCACCTCCCAACTGTAGTCTTGCAGTCTCCAATCTGATTCCTATCCTCCAAAACACTCTAACACTGCTGCCCCTGGGTGACTCTTGCTAAAGCCCAACTCACATTTTATTCTCCTGCTCTTCATTCATTTCCCTCTTACTGGAAAAAGGCCAAGTTACTAAGCATAATATTCACATCTTTTCAGTAATTATTTCTCATATCTCATCTCCCACAACATTCTACTTAGCCACCAACACCATGTAGTTTAAACTTCAGTAATACAGTGTTAGCATACAGAGAATTATACTGGTCTACTTATATACCTTCTGTTCCATCTACCTGGAATTAAATATCAACAGCATGCATTTCATATTACAGACACTACTCTAACTTCTTGGAATATATATGAATGATACTGCCCTGTTTCTTATAATAAGAAAGAAAAAATGACAAAAAAATTCAATCTGTAACCAGAGTGATCTTTAAAAACCATTCTGATCACATCCACGCCTTGCTTAAAACACTTCAATGACTTCCAAATGTTCTTAATATAAAGAGTTACTCCCTTTCATGGTCATGAGAAATCAGCTCTCAATCTCCAACATTTTTCAGCCTTCTGGCCCCTTTTTAACTCTTCAAATGCACTATGCTTCTTTCTACATCAAAATATCCCACATGCTGTTCTTTCTACCTAGAACACCTCTACCTACTCCCATCCCAACCCTTTCAGACTTTAACAAAAATTCTTTAAAGAATTCTGTGACCATTCCCAATCCATATATAAATTTCCTAACTCCCTATGCTTAGCCTGTGGACCTCTTAACACAATTATAAATATGTGTTCAATGTCTGTCTTCCCTAACTGGACTGTGAACTCTGGAAAAGCTGGGTCCTGTCTGTTTGGGTCACTGTTGTATCCCAGCAACTAACCCAATAACTAGCACGGAGAAGATATTGAATATTTGTTAAAATAATAAATGCATATATGAAAGAATGAGTGAATGAACATAATAAATGTAAGTGTAACAAATCTGTTCCTATCATGAAATAGGAGGTCCTATCAATAGCAATAAAGAAAACTGCAAATCTTGATGACTGGGCTCCTAAGAATACTCAAATATCTCCAGGTGTTGTAACAGGAACTGCATCATAATAAGCTTTGATTTCCTCAAGCTGGTTAACCAATACTCATCTAAAGAAGCAGAACAAATAGGGCAGAGATTAAGAAGGTAGCCTAGAGAGTCAAAAGGATTCTCCCAGTTGTCATTTCCTAACTGGGAGATCCCTCCAAGACTCAGCCCTTCCATCTATAAAATGGAGAAGACAGCAGAGCAGCCTATGTGGTCAGATGGCCACAGGATTAAAGACTATGCCTGACAGTTAGGTCCTCAGCGCATCAGTTAATATCACCGCTGTTGTAGCTGTATGTACTTTGTACAATGATCGTACTGGATGCTTTGTGAGAGAACAGTGACTAAAACAGAAGCAGAGCCAGGCGTAGTGACGCACACTTGTAATCCCAATACTTGGGAGGCTGAGACCGGAGGATTGCAGGTTCACAGCCAGCCTCAACTACTTAGTGAGGCCCTCTGCAACTTAGTGAGACCTTGTTTCAAAATAAAGTATAAAAAATAGGACTGGGATGTAGCTTGGAGGTAGAATGCCCTTGGGTTCAATCCCCAGTAACACACACACACAAAAACAAACAAACAAACAAACAAACAAAAAAATAGAAGTAGCCCCAGAGTTCATTTAGCAAATAAATATGTACAGAGGACTTACTGTTCCATATTAGGTGCTAAACAGGCCAATCTTTGCCTGATGAAGCTCGCATTCTTGAGAAAAAAAAATTCACTAAACAAGTAACTCAGATGAATATATGTATATACATATATGTATATGTACAACTTGCTGCATCATCTACCCAAAGATTTTGCTCATTTTATATATACAGCAACTAAGGAATTTACAATTTACCCAATGTCAAGGGATCACTAAACCATTTGATTTAAGAGTACTCAGTCTCATTCCATTAAAATGTTAGTTACTGCTCAGGGACTAGTTGTTGAATAGCTCCAAAAGTATAGAATTAGCCATGAAAAGTGTGCTTTGGAAATGAAAATTGAATTGTTCTCCTATTATGTGAGTTGAGTATAATAACTATTATTTCCATATAACAAAAGAGACAAAGGATATAATGGGTCTAACTTTTTTCCACCATCAAATTAGTATTTTTTTTTTTTTTTTTTTTTTTGGTTTTTTTTGGTGGTACTGGGGATTGAACTCAGGGGCATTCTACCTCCGAGCTACACCCCCAGCCCCATTTTTTCTTATTCTTTATTTTGAAACCGAGTCTCACTAAGTTGCGGAGTGCCTCACTAGGTAGCTGAGGCTGGCCGCGAACCCGGATCCTCCGGTCTCAGCCTCCCGAATGCTGGGATTACAAGCGTGCGCCACCATGCCTGGCTAAATTAGTATTTTTTAAAAAGGACTTCTTGACCTGTTCAAAGCTAAAATATCACTCACACACATTTATTGGGCACTGGTGACCATAATCCTACTCCCACCTTTTCTTCTAGGAATAAAACATTTGAAATGATTATGGTTTGACAATAGTTAAGGACAGAAGATAAAATTACTTCACAGAACTTAGAGAAACTAGTAGCCACTGTCCCCCTTCCCAGGTAATGATCTCTACAATAAAGTTAAAGACATGCAAATTTACTTACAATTCATATGAGTGAATCCAAATGTCAAAGCAGATAGTTTCAAGTAATCAACACACTTGATATAAATTTTTTTTTTTTTTTTGGTGGCACTGGGGATTGAACCCAGAGATGTTCTACCTCTAAGCTATACCTCCAGCCTTTCTTTTTATTCTATCTTTTGAAGCAGTCTCTCCCTAAGTTACTGCACACTAGCCTCAAAAATACCTCAATTTTTATTTCCTGTCTTAAATGCTTAAACATAAAATACAAATCCTTTATAGATACTTCAAAAATATTTTTAAAAATTCCATAACCTATAGCTTCCTTTCGGGTACATCTTGCTAGTCTTTAAAAGGTGCTTTTAATAAACCATCAAGATTTTCATTCAGGCCGTCAAAAGTCATCTTTTTTTTTTTTTTTTTTTTTTTTTTGCGGTACTGGGGATTGAACTCAGGGGCATTCTACCTCCGAGCTATACCCCCAGCCCTAGTTTTTATTCTTTATTTTGAAACAGTGTCTCACTAAGTTGCGGAATGCCTCACTAGGCAGCTGAGGCTGGCCGTGAACCCGGATCCTCCAGTCTCAGCCTCCCAAATGCTGGGATTACAAGCATGTGCCACCACACCCAGCAACCAACACAATCATATCCAGTGAACAAAATTAATTTCTGAAAGTGTAAGCATATGAAATTGTCACCTTTTCAGTGATCCCCCATTACACCTAGAGTAAAATCCACATTACTTGGACTGCTTTACAAAGTATTCCATGATCTGATCCTCTGCTTACCTCTCTGATTTAAATCTGGGTCTCTTTACCAGCATTCTTGCTATTCCTGGAACCTCATCAGTTAATTCTCACTTTACACCTTTCTCACTGCTGAAATAAACTTCTCATTTCTGCTCAAACATCTCCTCCTCTAAGAGGCTTTCCTTGACACCCTATTTTAGCCTATCTTCCTCTCAGTTACTTGCTTTAATTTTCAATTACTTCCCCAAACGTTTATCTGTTGCTTATATATTGTTTGTCCACCAGCCTATAAGCTTCATAAGAGCAGGCCTTTGCCTTGTTCACCTCCGAGAACATACTAAGTGTTCAATACATTTAAGTGAATAAATAGATAAACGATGAATTCTAACACAGATTTCTCATTAGCCATTCTAATATTTACTTGCTTTTACATCTAAATAGAAAGGAACTATCAGCTAAGTTGATTGAAAACTCTTGTTCTAAGTACTTACTTGATTGATCTGCATAATTTCTCAGAGGCACTGCAGAAACTCCCTGTAGGCCATGAGATATTCGGTTGAAATGGCCTCTCTAGAAAAAGAGAGAAGATGTTCCTATTATGTAAAATATAAATTCAAATCATAGAACTGAAGGCTGATAAAAATATAGCACTTTGGGGCAAATACATCAAGTACTGATTATTAATGTATCTTCTATTGCCACACAGAGATAACATACCAGTTTCTCCTCACTGGCAATAATAATTTAAACTTTTCATGACCTCAGCTTGCTGAATTTACTTTTTACTATGAATATTCAACAAACAATTCCATATTTAACCTAATAAAAAATGTATTCAGCCGGGCGTGATGGCACATGCTTCTAATCCCAGCATTTAGGAGGCTGAGACCGGAGGATCCTGGTTCGCAGCCAGCCTCAGCTACCTACTGAGGCCCTGAACAACTTAGTGACCCTGTTTCAAAATAAAGAATAAAAAATAGGGCTGGAGGTATAGCTCGGAGGTAGAATGCCCCTGAGTTCAATCCCCAGTACCAGAAAAAAAAAAGTATTCAATGATAATTTTATTGAATTTCCAAAAAGCATGGCTAATTTTTAGTGTCCAAGATCATTTTAATGGCATAATTGAGTAATTTAAATACTTGAATCATCTACATGGCTATTCTTTTACTTATAATTGTTGCTTCCTAACTCTAATCTACCATGTCCATACGGTCTATATTTACCTACACGATCTATGAAGATGTTCCTGAGCCATCAACTAAAAACAGAAAATTAGACACAGTAACTAGGAAAATGCACTAATTATATTTATATTCTGGAGCTACTATAGTTCCACAAATTGCATCATAATCTCACAATCTCTAAATACCTATAGCTACCATTTCCTAAGAACAGTGAGACACAAAGAAATGAAGCAAATAGCTCCTCTGCCTAGCAAATGGGAGGCAGCGACAAAATCTACTCAAATGTAGTAATACTCTCTATTCCAAGACAACTCTTATAACCTAAGGTAAGGCCAGTAGACCAAAGAGCAGACTGTCACTCTTAAGTTTGGTCCCAGCTCGGCCTCTCTCTAAAAAGCATGACTTTTAACGTGTCACATTAACTTTTAGAAACATGATCACCTTCGACTTGAAACAAAAGGGTTTGGTCGCTATCTTATCTTTAATAAAGTCGCTAGTACCCAGCCAAGATCCCACACATATTCATTCTGACTGTATTTGTCCTCTGGACAAATAACCCGTTGTAATTAAAAATGCAAGTCTCTAGGAAGGACCGGAGGGATGACACTGGACATTAGTTCGGAGCTACAAATGTTGACAGGACCTTAGAGGAATTCCTAGAGCTATTTATTAGGGTTGACCAGGTCTGGGCCATTTTAGCAGTGATCCAGAGGTTACTGACCCATCGCAGAAAACCAGGCCACTCAAGGGTCAGGATTAGGATTAGGTATAAAGGGCCAGGCCATATGTAACAAGGGTGGTTTACACTTCCCTTACCAAGGTGAAGGCCTGTATGTGACCCACAGGCCTGTCAAACCAGGGCTCAAGGTGTAGTACTGTGCCTGACTGTTGGCTTCACACAACCAGAGGAAGCCCTCCGCAGTCCGGGTCCACGCCCGCCGCTCCGCTGCTGCAGCGTGGGAATCAGCAGTGACCTGCGAGTCGAGGCCCGTGCTGCACCGGTGCGGAGAGGAGTCCGGAGGTGCCGCTCGCCAGGCCGCCGGCCTCTCCCACCCCACCCAGCAGGCCGCGTCCCGCACCCGGGAGCCAGCTTCGTCCCGCGCCTCCGACGACCCCACCCAGTCGGCCCTCACCTTGGCCAAGGAGCAGGACACACGACTCCAGCTCTGCATTTTCCCCAGGAACTTTCCCTCCCGTCAATGCTGTAACCTCGTTCAGAGCCTCCGCTGCTTTTCCAAGGTCTCCCCGCCCTGCGCATGCACAAGCGCAGCTTACGTCAAAGCCCGGAAGCAGCGTGATTGGTCCGCGCGGTCGAGACGCTCTCGTCAGGCCAGGTGCCGTAAATTGTCGTAAAGGGCATAGTGCTTTGTGGCAGCGGGGGGTAGGAGGGGCCATGTTAGAGGATGCTGTCAAAATGACCGGAGTCGCAATTTAATTTTATACTTGGAAGACGAAATAAATTAAACTATCTTTTGCTCAATGCAGGGTACAGAAAGTAAAGTTTGACAAGTTCAAAAGCTCTCGGCTGTGCGAAGCATTTCTTGGCACTTTCCATAGGTAGTATCTCACTTTACAACAGCCATATATAGTATTACTAGTCTTGACATTTCTTGGATGAGGCCTGGGGAGATTAAACAAATAAAATCCCCCAAAGGATCACAAGAGAGGGGTAATTGCAGGCCTGGGGACAAAGCTGTTGGTTTGAACTACTTCATAATGTCTCCTCTTAAATGCAGTATAAGGGTTGGGGTCTCAGGCTTTTGCAACACCCTACGCTAACTGGAAATGTAAGGAAACACACAATCTTCTATTTTCTCACTTGGAAAACACATCTCCCTTGTAAGCGAATTAAGAAGGGTGGGCCGAGCCTGGTGTCACACCCTTGTAATCCCAGCATTCGGGAGGCTGAGACCTGAGGATACGGGTTCGCGGCCAGCCTCAGCTACCTAGTGAGGCACTCCGCAACTTAGAGACCCTGTTTCAAAATAAAGAATAAAAAATAGGACTGGGGGTGTAGCTCGGAGGTAGAATGCCCCTGAGCTCAATCCCCAGTACCGCAAAAAAGAAAAAAAAAAAAAAGGGTGGGATGGTGGGTGGAACTTTAGGTTTTCATAAGTGATAATAAGTTTAAAAGTGTTGGAAACCATTGTTTTCAAGATTGAACACTGAAGTCTAAGGTCTGATTCTTGCTTCTTAATAACTCTCTTTGGTGTGACTAAAACTTAATTCTATACTTCTTGAAAGTTTACCACCCAGGCACTATGTTGGGCTCAGAGGAGTTAAACATTAGTTAGAAATTACTCCTGACCTAGCTATGCTCAGCTTTAGGGGGAAAGAATATTTAGTGTTTGTTATAGAAATGGTGAGTTGTCACCCAATACCCTTTATCCCTTTTTGATATAGTAGATTGTTAACTGGAAACATAGGTGCCCAAATCTCAACTACTTTTTCCAGATTTCCATGCAGCTACATATAGCCATATGACCAAATACCGGTCAATATCCTTCCTCATTTGATATGTGTTAAATTATTTCTAATAATCCCCAAAGGGCTAGCCCTCACTGTATTGTCCTTAAAACATGTCCCCAAATTGACATTTCTCCCATCAAAAAGTGGAGTTAGGGGCTGGAGTGTAGCTCAGTGGTCGAGCACTGCTCTCCTGGCACAGAAAAAAAAAAAAAAAAAGGACTTAATTTCAACTTCTCTTGAGTATAGACCAATACTAGATGAGTGCTTCTTCTAATGAATAGAATGCAGCAGAAATGATACTGTCAGAAATAAATTTCTATGGCATCATAAGAAAAGGCACACATTTAAAAAGCAGCTCAGCAAGGTAAATTTTAATTTTGCAAAAGGGGATCCTGCTGTTGTGGGTCAGCAGGATAGCTCTTGTGAGTCCTTGGCTTCTGTGGAGAAAAAAATTTCAACATGCTCCAGATAGAGACAAAGGCAGGAGTTTAAGGGAAAGACACAGGAAAGGACATGGGTCACCTCAGAAGTCTCTTGGAGCACAGCTGCTGGGAGAGAGAGCACATGGTCTCTCCCCATCCTATTTATATCACACCTGAAGAGGTGCTTGCTCAGGGGGTTCAGGACAGGGAATAGCGAACCTGAGAGCATGGGATATTGGTCCCCCACCCTTGGGGTCTTAAAAAAAAAGTAACAATTTTCTTTGGGTAGGACGCTCCAGGAGTAGAGACAGGAAGTCAGGGATGTGGGGTCTTTCTTATAATAGGTATGATTTAGCTGGCCGTGGTGGCACAAGCTTGTAATCCCAGCATTTGGGAGGCTGAGACCAGAGGATCCGGCCAGCCTCAGCTACCTAGTGAGGCACTCTGCAACTTAGTGAGACCTGGTTTCAAAATAAAGAATAAAAAAAAATAGGGCTGGGGGGTATAGCTTGAAGGTAGAATGCTCCTGAGTTCAATCCCCAGTACTGCAAAAAAAAAAAAAAAAAAAAAAAAAAAGAAAGAAAGGGAAAAAAAAAAAAGGCTACGGAGCTGCACATGGTGGCGCACGTTTGTAATCTCAGTACTTGGGAGGCTGAGACAGGAGAATCTGGGTTCTCACCAGCCTCATCTACTTAGTGAGGACCTCTGCAACTTAGTGAGACCCTGTTTCAAAATAAAGAATAAAAAATAGGACTGAGCGTATAGCTTGGAGGTAGAATGCCCCCGGGTTCAATCCCCAGTACCACACACACACACACACACACACACACACACACACACACACACAATAGGTATGACTTCCTCTTGAGAGGCAAATGGAGCTCTGACAAAACAACAACAACAACAACAAAAATGATGCTCTTAGGATTTGATCACGTTAGGAATTTCCAATATGGGGTCAACCCATTATGAATGGGCCTTGCTTTTTAAGGATGAGCAAATTCCATTACAACTACATTTTCCTTTCCATGCCAATCTGTCCCCTTTCTGCCTAAATTTTATTCCTTCTATTCTACCTTATCACTGCCACCAACAAGCCAGATGTGCAGGAACAGCATGGAGGAAAACTGCTGGGTATTTTATTTTCAGCGTAGGACTTCTGTGCTGTGCTCCTAGTGGTGGGAACACAGCCTCATAATCTTTACGCCATTGGCTGAAGGGGATGCCAGGAAAGGGTTGGTACTCACAATTTCCAGGGAATGCTACCTTTACAAAAATACAAGCACACATAAGATTACACAATGGCACTTTTCCAAAATGCAGCCTAAGTCAAGCTACTCTTTTGATAGAAAAGATCTAATTATATTCTCATAATAGCTGGTGACTCTCAGGCCAGGATCATTGGAAGTAATATAGCTTCCAGCCACCATGCTGTCAGGAAGCCAGGCTGCTACTTGGAAAAGCTACTTATAGGCATTCCAGTCCCAGCAGATGGCCAATAAAAATCATCAGCCATGTGAGGGAGAAAACCCTCAGAGAACAGCAGTCTCCAGACCAAGTACTGCCAACCTCCATATTTATGAGCAAAAAAAATAAATATTGTCATTGTCTTAGCCACTAGATTTAGGGGATAGTCTGCTGTTCAGCAACAGGTAACTGGAACACTGACGTTCCCACAAGAGTCAGCTGTAGTTACACTGTTCCCTCTTTTCCATGTGGTTCTTCTTATTCACATCCTCTCCTTATGATGCCATTAAAATTTTCCTTACAACTGGCCGTGGTGGTGCATAGCTGTAATTCCAGTATTTGGGAGGCTGAGACTGGAGGACTTCAGGTTTGAGATCAACCTCAGCAACTTAGCAAGACCTTCAGCAACTTAGTGATACCCTGTTTCAAGATAAAAAATAAAAAGGGCTAGGAGTGTAGCTCAGAGACAGAATACCCCTGGGTTCAATCCCCAATACCAAAATTAAAAATCCTTTACTGCTGGTGCTCTTCATTATGAGGGCAGCAAACTTCATGTTGCCATGGTGTATAATTTTCTTGATGTGGTTTTGAATGCTCATTGCTAGTATCTTGTTTAGCAGTTTTGCATCTAAATTCATCAATGATATAGGCCTATAGTTTTCTTTTCTTGAGCTGTCTTTATTTGGTTTTGGTATTAGTGTGATGTTGGCTTCATAGAATGTGCTTGGATAGGCAGAATAAATATCATCAAAATGGCCATCCTCCCAAAACTGATCTATAAATTCAATGCAATACCCATGAAATTGCCAAGGACGCTCCTCACAGACATAGAAAAATCAGTCCTTAAATTCATCTGGAAAAACAAAAAGTCCAGGATAGCCAAGGTAGTTCTTAGCAATAAAAATCATGCAGGAGGCATCACAATACCTGACTTTAAACTTTACTACAAAGCCACAGTAATAAAAACAACATGGTATTGGCACAAAAATAGATACATAGACCAATGGAGCAGAATAGAAGACTCAGAAACAGACCCACAGACTTTCAGTCAACTGATTTTTGACAAAGGAGCCAAAAATATACACTGGAAAAAGGATAGCCTCTTTAACAAATGGTGTTGGCAAAACTGGTTAGCCATATGCAGGAAACTGGAAATAAACCCCACTTT